>LPNX010851587.1:884408-914528 GCA_001517045.1 Pseudotsuga menziesii
ACTACTTCGGATGTGACATGGATTGGCAACCTTATTGAGGATGCACGCCATATCCATAACTTTGTACAAAACCACACAAATGCCCTCACCATCTACAAACAGTACACACAGCTTTCATTGCTGAAGATTGCAGATACTCGGTTTGCTTCCTCATTCATCATGCTGAAGAGGTTGAGGGAGGTCAAAACCGCTCTTAAGTCCATGGTGATTTTAGAGTTTTGGGCTTTTTGGAGAAAGACGGATCAGGCTGCTTCACAAAAGGTGAAGGACAGGGTGTTAGATGATGGTTGGTGGGACACGGTAGATCTTAGCATTAAGATCATGGAGTCAATCATTTCTTTGTTGCGGTTTGCAGACACGGCCTAGCCCATCCTAGCAGAGGTTTATGAGGGGTGGGATTCCATGATTGAGTCCATGAGGTCCATTGTCATGGAGAATGAGCGTCCCGAGTATGGGACATCGATAGAGAACTTATGGACCATTATTCGGGATATTCTTATCTCCAGGTGGGATAAGAATTGCACACCTTTGCATTGCTTGGCCCACTCCTTGAACCCCAAGTTTTACACTCAGGAGTGGCTCACTAGTGGATCGGGGGCCTCACACAGAGTCCCTCCTTGCATGGATGCAGAGATTGCACATGGGAGGAAGATAGCACTTAGACAGCTATTTCAGGATAGCGACATGCTTGAGAAGGCGGAGGAGGGCTTTGTAGATTTTTCCACTGGCACTGGGAGATTTGGAGGCTATGATGTGCTTAGAGATAGGGGGGGTAAGAAACCCTATGCTTGGTGGGCAACTCATGGGGCAACATCCCCTATTCTACAGAAGTTAGCCTTGAGGATCATCTCTCAAGATACATCATCCTCTTGTTGTGAGAGGAATTGGAGCACATATGGGAACTTGTACAGTGTGAAGAAGAGCAGGCTTGAGCAGTCCAGGGCAGAGTCAATAGTGTATGTGCACTCCAACCTTCGTCTTATTTACAAGAAGAGGGAGGAGTGGGTGAAGGGAAAGACAAAGATGTGGGATGTCTTTCCTGATGATATGGGTTTGGACAGTAGTATTGAGTTGGCATTAGCCAACATGGATCTTAATGATCCAGTGCTAGAGCCAGTCACTTTTGATGATAGTGATCGTATAGAGGGGTCATCCTCCACAGCAGCAGATGCAGATCATCAGATGGGTAGAGAGGAGGAGGGGGAGGAGGATGAGGATCAGGGCAAGGGCAGTGATGAGTATGTTGATGTTGATTCAAGCATGGAGGAGGACTACTGATATATGGGATTCTCCCATCTTGATCCACCCCTTTTTGTATTTAGTATTTACTATCAGACTTTAGTCTATTTGGCATTTGCCAGTGCCCAGTGGCATTCCGACATATATGTACATTGTATACATTTTGATTTTGATGACTTAATGAGAAATATGGTTCCGACATGCATCTATGTGTCTCATTGTGATTTGTGAATGACAAATGTGTTGTGAATCGTGACTTGTGAATGGCAAATGTGTAATTACTAATTACTAATTACTAATAGTAATACTAATCAATGATCATTAATGTGTTTTTATTCTAATTTCTATTGAATATTTGTAAATGTTCTAGTTTCTAAATATTTTTGGATCTATATGTCTATATTTTTAAATTTTAATATATATTTTTAAAAATATATATATATATATGTATATAAAACGTATCCTACGTGTCCTGATTCCAGGGGTCACCGTGTCCGTGTCGGACTCTCATATTTTCGTGTCCCGTGTCCCTGTGTCAAGTGACTTAGTTTGCAAGTGTAGAGAAGGCTCTAAAGTGTGTTTGTTGTGCAGGTGAAGAAGATTTCAAAGATTTAAATGAATTACTAATGTTAAATGTGCATTGATTTTGATTTCTATTGAATATTTGTAAAAATTTGGATCTATATATCTATATTTTGAATATATATAATTTTTAAAATATATATATAACGTGTCCTGATTCTGGGGGTCATCGTGTCCGTGTCGGACACTCGAATCCCCGTGTACTTCTTGTCCTCATGTCACGTGACTTAGCTTACAACCCATGTGCCTGACAGCCAACTTCAACTGAGAAAAAAATGCATGCAGGGCACTGGACCCCACTGTTCAAATTTGTGTGCAAAGTTGGTGATAGTTTTGAGAATGCAAACATATTTTCCACAAATCTACTAGGTGCCATGTTTTTTTTTCTTTTTTTTTAAACGCTTCTTATATTACTTCACGGAACAAATTAGTACATCATAGGATGGAGAGTTACATCACTTGCTTAGTGTCATGAGTTTTTAGGGCGTGAGTTTAAGTTTATTTTTGCAAGGTATGGATACATAAATATAATCAGAATACTGCTAAAGGTAACACATTCCTAACCTTGATAATAGAAGTCAAAAGAACAAATTCTGATACAATGACAAATTTTTAATGTTGCTCTCTCCTGAATCAAAGAAATGGCATAAACTCATAAAATAATCAAATATCTAACTAAAAACACCCTGAAATTTTTGCTTCAATCTTAAAGAAATGTTTGATTATTAAAGCATGTGCAAAGAAATTTTGGTTTTAAATGTCCTCTGTTATACTAACATTTAGATGATTAATTTTCCCTTTTGAAACAGAATGAACGTTGCCAAAAAGTTCGCAAAATTTGACTTAGAATTACAAATATCAAGAAGAACACGAGTTTAAGCCCTTAATTCCCTATCATCCCTTACCACAAGATAATAGCAAACAATGCCATGACCTGGATCTTAACTCGAGGGATTTAATTATCACACCCTTCAACAGGAGATAGATAGTCATATTAACATGGAACGAAATCATCAACAAGGAATGAAATCGTTAACAAGGGTTATGCCACTTTGACTTTTAGTAAGCTTGCAATTAAGAAATCCTCAATGGGGTCACTACCTAGTTGTTCCCTTTTCACTGTAGAATTTGCCCACACGAAGCAAATCTCAACAAGGCACACAATTTTCATCTGAAGGGAAGTTAATTTTAATTAAATTGTGAAGTTTAATTAATAAATGCTACAAGTCTCTTTTCTAATTGTTCCAACAGAATAGGCAAGGCTGCAGTGGACAAGAGCATACAGGAGACTGGTAGCAAAATGATTAATTTAGCACAATAAAAAGAACTAAAAAAGAAACTAGACTTTTTGTAAAAAATGTGAATGTTATCTAATTACTAAAATTACAAACCTCTTTTCCGATCATTAACACTTAGGTAAGTCTTTTCAGTGGATACAAGTGTAATTCGGGAAAGCATAGCAGATGGGTCCGTTACTCTTTATTGTGAAATAAAATAATTTGGAAAGAAAACTAACTAAGAAAAGAAACTGAAATTAATCTAAGGTTAGCAAAACCACACAAAAATACAAGTAGAAGAGAGAAACAGTCATGCCATTAAAATGACGCAAGACACATAAGGGGGAAGGGCTGTGGGTGTTGAGTAGCCCACTTGCTTTTATTATTATTATTACTAAATAAAAGGTGGATGCATGTGGTCCTTATTGATTTGGAGCCAACAAGGTTACAATTTCATAAAATAGAATAAGATCGAGGTATGTTGCTCCATGAGGTCCTAAATGGCCTAGATCTTCGATTTTTCAGCAACACTTCATCTTACGTATTCGTCAAAAGTGTAAAACCAGCCACCTATTGTGCACCAAATATGCCAAATACAATGTTAAAAGCATAAAATTAATCAAGTACTTGAAAGATGCGATCTTGAGAAAGAGCTAAGTACTTAAATCAAAACTAGATCTACTCTGAAAATATTTCTTTACACTTCTAGATCTAGATACATGCTTGAACAAATCAGAGTTTAGATATCCTTTTGTTAGAATTTTTATCATTTAATCAATATGATCTAGGATCTTATCTGAGAGAATAACATGCACAACAATAATCACAACAGACAAGAGACAAAGAGTTTTCCTCAGGGAAACCATAAAGGAGAAAACCCCGTAACTTCCTCAGAGATAGAATGAGCATCAATAGCAAAAGTAAAACCCAAAAACACAAAGATGATCTCCGATAGTTGTTCTCTCTCTCACTTGTGCGAGCTCCTCCTCTCTCACTCATGCGTTACAGTTGAGTGAGTGTACGTTGCAAATAGAGAGTCTTACTCTCTATTTATACTTGTTTTCCACTTGACTTTTACTCTTACAGGGCCGACCTCAGTAGGAGAGTCTAATAACCCTAATACCACTCAACTGTGGGGACTATTGCCCGACTTACAACGGAGGGTTAACCTCAATGACTTTACATGACTTTATTAAATTAATGACTCTCCCGATCGGAGGAATAAACATCTCGGTCGGGGTACAATGAAATACAATAAGAAATATACATGTGAATACATTCCGAAGTTACAAATACATTAACACCTCCTCTTAACTAGGAAGGTATTCTCTTGACACAGTTCATCAACACAAGTCTTCATTACTAGATCTTCATCAAAGCTGGATCATCATCATCATCACTGCTCCCGCTATCTTGAAAAAATGGTGTTATCTCTCAATTCTATTCGTCATAGGAAGTTCTACAGAGCCAACCCTTTTTCATGCTGGATGTAGGCCTAGCCTCCATGTAGGTCTTCATCTTCAGCACTTATAACTGACCATGGGAGGCCCAGCCTACCACCATGTCAGAAAGGCTCAACACTTATATCTGACCATGGGAGGCCCAGCCTGCCACCATGTCAGAAAGGCTCAGCACTTACATCCGACCAAGGGAGGCCCAGCTTGCCACCATGTCAGAAAGGCTCAGCGCTTACATCCGACCATGGGAGGCCCAGCCTGCCACCATGTCGGAAAGGCTCAGCGCTTACACCTGACCATGGGAGGCCCAGCCTGCCACCATGTCAGAAAGGCCCGACGCTTACATCCGACCATGGGAGACCCAGCCTGCCACCATGTCAGAAAGGCCCAACGCTTACATCTAACCATGGGAGGCTTATATCTCATGGAAACTTTCTAGATGCCTTACATCTCTACCATGACATCATTGAGATTGTGCACTAATCCAATATGTTAGCAAAGAGGTTTCATTCTAGATAAGTAGCAATGGAGAGTTGTATAGCACCATGGGCTACTTACCCATCACATGCATATTAGTAGTATGCTATCATTAATGCAAAATGAGAGAGGGAAGCGCATTCCTTGACTGGATCATGAGCTCGAGTGAAGAGTTCGCTTGAGGTTATTTAGGAGTTAACCGGGGTGCAAAGAGTGATTTTACAGATTGATTAAAGCCACCACTCAACTAAGTATGTGTCCCATTCTCGTTTGCTGACACATCCCTCTTCAAGAATGTGCCCCTCTAACTCATGTAATGCACCACATCTTCAGGGATGTTAACAACAAAATCAGGGCTTGAGTTAACTCACCCTCTATTAGCAAAGAAATTTCCATTACTGAAATCTTGTCCTTGGCATGTTTCCATGACTAGAGGGATGTCGGTTTTGACTTTATTATGTCTTTTTGGCTACGTTGCACTGAAACAGATACAAGAACGAATACGGATACGGGGAGGGAAACAGATACGATACAGCAAGGAAACGGCAACAGACTTATATATATATCAAAAAGGCCATGAGACATACATACTTTAGATTACCATTCATCAATTAGATTTAAAGGTAGTCATGTCATTTATAACAATTAAAATTAGCAAACTCAAATATTGTCTTAAACAATATTCTTCTATCTCCAGTGCCATAGATAAGTCACCCACTAGCAAGCATTTAAACAAGAACATGTCAACTACTTCTAAACATCGATTTCAAACCCTAAAATTACTTGATGGATGTATCCAAATGTTACCATCTAACAAATATTACGCTAATTGCACCTCTAGAAAAGCGTTGAAATTTGTGATTTAACACAATTTTTTATCTAAGCCAGAGACTCAACTATGTTGTATTTGGGTTGGTCCACTCACCGACAAGACAATCAACTAGGCAAGTGAGAGTTGATTGACCAACCAACTAGTTCAAAAAGTGACTAGCTCACTGGCTCATAAAAGGCCTAAATTCACAGGATTGTCTATGATTTGGAACAGACTTGGATATTCAAATTTGACATAATCAACCATGTTTTAAGGGGATTAATTAAGCACTTAAGTATAAATAAGTGAGCTTATGTTTTTGTGCAACTTAGGTGTGACTGTAATGACATGCATTATTGAACTCTATGCCATAATACTATCTCTAGACACCAATGGGTTCCCTTGGATATGTTGTTTACATTTTTGGTTTATACTAATAAAAATGCTTGAAATAAGATTAAAATATCACATGCATATCATATGGAGAATTGGCTAAACGACGCACCATCATAATTCTCTCCGCGACATAAGGATAGGGATATGAGTGTACTAGCAATGGAGTAAATAAGGCCATAGGCCAAGGGTTCATACTAATTCAAAAAGGAAAAGAAGAAAACTAAAGCTTGTTGGAAGATTATTGGAAATATGTGTTGGTTTATGTAATCCTTCATAAATGTAGTACACTATTTTGTATGGCTAAAGCTGCCATTGTATCAATTTTTATATGCAAGTTGTTTTATCACATATGCAAGTCATTGGGGTTTATTTGAAACGAAGTTGTGAGGAATTGGCAAAAATATTGAAAAAAATAGTCATTGTACTTCTACACTAGGCTATGAAACAAACACTATAGTAGACAAGACATTTGATACAATGAAATGTCCACAGATCAATGATTTTTTGAACCAACATTGAGCCTCTATCAATTTTGAAAAATTACAATGAAACAAAATCCATGAGACATAAAATGTGAGATTACCATTCACCAATTTAGGATTAAGGTTTTTCTCTTGATTTATAAGCTTTGAGGCTTTATATCTAAGTTTTGAGGTTAAATTTAGGGTTAGGGTTTTATAGTTTGCCTTTGGGGTTATTTATTTGTTTATTTTCATGACAAAAAATCACTATTTCTAGTCAAAAACTTGCTCTGTAGCATCAAAAACGTTTCAGAAAACCAGGAAACGGCTGGAAACGGCCTAGAAAGTTTCTGATTTTTGGATACGGCTTGGAAATGTTTCAGTGCCATTTCCAAGCCGTATCCCCTCCGTTTCAGTTTCTGAAACGGGGAACGGCGTTTCCCCTCCCCTTCCTAGACATTTCCAGTAACTCAACTTTTTGGCCATTTTCGAGAGAAAATCAATTTTAGTTATCAATAATCACTAATTTTCTCTCAAAAGTGAATTTAGGGGTTAAGTGGGTGCCCTAGGTTAGAAAACAAACACCCCCATGCAAAACTCCAACTTTTAACCACATTTTTATGACTTATTTTTTACAATTAAAACATTAAAAAAATGCATGTTTTATAGGAAAAATTTTTATTTGCAAAAAATAAAATAAACCTAGGAGGAACTTAGTGCATGTTCATAATACTCAAAAACAATGACTAGCATGGTAATATACATTGACACTTAGACTTGAATAACCTCCTAAGCCCTAACCACAAAGACAATTACTCCAGGAGGTTTGAGTGAAAAACTCAAAAATTATAAGTCACTGAAAAACAAAAAAAAATTAACGAGGAAAAAACACTCTAGAGTAACATATTGATGTCTAAGTCCTAGGAAAGCCAAATCTGTTACAAAAAGTCATCATGCTACGTCAACTTATTACAATTCCCCATGGGGTATGAACATGTAAAATTTTTGTAAAGGGACAAAATTGGACTACATGGACTTCTGAACTTCTGATAGTGAACAATTGACTTGTTCATTATTGAGTGGCTTAGCTAAATAGTTCCACTAAGTACAACTTAGGTGATAACATCTAGCTCCATATAGGGACGTGTGCTTGATCTGGTCTTTAGGCAAGAAGAGCATGCAAGAACCACAGTAATCTCTGGTTTCTATAATTTGTAAGAACATCTCAACTTGACAACCCAAACCTTTAGTAGCACAAGTTTTATAAAAAACCAATGAACCATAAGTTGTTTTTTTTATAAAAACTAAAGGAAAAACAAAACTTAACTAACGAAAAGGATTATTCCTAAGTATAGAAATGAAAAACAATGCAGAAAGTAAATGCTCACTTTAAGGAGCTTATTTTCCTACTCTACCCATGATATAAAGCAAAAAATTAGGTGTAATCAGAAATCCAATGTAACGACCTAACAATTTCATCAATAAAAGAATTTCCCTTATGTTTGGTTACCAACCAAAAAAAGGATACCTTATTTACGAAATGAAAACTTGCATGATGATTCATGATTGGAGAGCTAGATGGGAGATTATGTAAGACATCATCAAACTGCTCCCCATACTAGCAAGTTCTTCCGCAGACTTCTTCTATCCAAGACTAGATAAGACTAATGTACACATCTGTAATCAACCATTCCATCATACATATCAAGAGGGATTCTAGAACAATAACTCTATATGTAAGCCCCAAGCTACTCCAACCATAAGGAACCTCTGCATGTGAAGACGATGGCTGATACGGATCTTCAATTGATTGCATCCAATCTGACTCTTCACTGTACTGCTTCTCCAGGTCTTCATTACTAATACTCATATATGGCTCTGAACGATCATATGAAAAGTATGAATGCTCCTCTTTCATATCAAGATTCCCCAAAGTCTCAAGATTCGCGCTCTCTTCTTTGGATATACCAAAGATGGGATTTTCAATAAAATCTCTAAAGGACTCTAAATCAATACGCCCTTCTCTGGACATAATATCATAGATGGGATTTTCCATGAATGTTCAGTAATCATCATCAACATTTTTGTCAAACATGGGGGTGTCTTCATCTATTGTATCATGCTCCTGGCTATACCTGTCCTCATGCTCGTAACAGTTTTCTTGAGAAGGTCTAGTTTCAAAAATGTTACAAGGCAGTAAACTTTCCAAACCTTCATCACCATGTGGCGAACAAGGGGGAGTGTCATTATACACCATGTAGACTTCATCACAAGTTTATTTATAAGCTTCTGTAATGGTTTCTTCTTGAGGTGAATCTAGAATACACATGTAATCATCTTCACTAAAATAATCTTGAGATAGCTCTAGATTTTCAATAATTTCTATCATGGCCACACAAGGTGGATCTTCAATAATCTCTTCAATCAAGGGACTTTCATGAACTTCTTCAATGGGGCCACTTGGGATGTGTTGCTCAAGGATGGAAGAGATGGGCTCTTCTACTCTCATCAAATTTCAAGATGTACAAGGGTTTCCTCATGATGTTCTTACCAAGGGAATCTTCAATAAAACTCTCCATATCACCCTCTCCATCATGCCACTTCTCAAGGAACATCCTAAAGAAACTTGAAATGGAGGTAATGCATTTATTAGGAAGATCCTCATAATACCACATCCAAGCATCTTCATCCAAAGTAATAGAAAATATTAGCATCCAATTATCTTCATGTAAATTCTTTAATTTGGTTATGACTTCGATAAAGGATGTAATGTGAAGGACGGTTGAATCACGTTTTCCACTTAAGTTGGAAAGATGATCATTTATATCCGAATAAGGCTCTTCATTTGGGAAACCAAGAATGTTTGAAAAATCAATGGGAAGAAACAATCTAGCCCAACTAGCAACACCCTACTCCCTTTCCTATATCGAAAATAATCATGGAATCTATCTTGTACTGAATCAGGGAAGCTGTCAAATAGTGAGCTTTAAAAAATTTTACAGTGTTGCATGGGCTAATTTACAGTGTACACACAACAATTCTCAACAATTTTATGAGAAATAGGGTTTTATCCGGTGTTACAAAAACCGGATCGAAACCAACAAAACCGGTCGATTCGACCAGTTTCTAGGCATGATCGAGTCAAACCGGTGTCTCAAACCGGAAATGACCGGCTCCATACGAAACCAACTGGTTTTGACTGGTTTTGCCCGTTTCGGTTTGGTTTTGACTGGTTCTATGCAAAACTATACATCAACACTTAAGAGGGCATTTTTAAAATTTAAAATTTAAAAATAAAAAATTTGGTTGAGTGGGGAAGGTTCTAGTGAAATATGCTCAGGATGGGATGCAACAAAAGACCTTTTTGCAAATTTGTGTATAATGGTTTGGATTCACATGGTTGAACATGAATATATATATAGTTTTCCAAAATTTAAATATTTTCTGTATTTTTGGCGAACCAGTTTTGTGATCCGGTTTTTTTCCCAATTTAGGTCTGGTCTCGGTTTTCGAGATAGGTTGGTTCGACCACCGGTTCGGTTTTTGTAACTTGGTTTTATCACTTCAATGGGGTCGCTATGTGAGAAAAAAGAAAATATGCATTTAAAAAATTCTTTTTTGCTTTTCTTTGTAAATTTATAAAATGAAAAAGGTTAGTGGAGTCACTAGATAAAAAATTAAAATCTAATCTAAAGATTCATCAAACAAAGTAAAAACAAAAAAGGAGAAAACAAAAGTCGTACTCCGGGAATAAAAAGATTTATCCCCGGCAATGGCACCAAAAGATGTTGCCGCCTGATACGCGCCTTGGGTAACTTGGAAGAAATCTCCAAGCCACTGGGTGCAACCTTGGGGGCAAGTCTTGAGTTGATATCAATGTTATCAGAACCGGACTGGTGGCCGAACCGGCAGACCCTAGGACTCAAAGCCGAACAAAAAACAGGGAAAAAACGGATCAAAAAACCGGTTGAGCAAAAATACATAAAATATTCATATTTTCAATATATATATATATATTCATGCCCATTTATGTGAATTCAAACCATTATACACAGATATGCAAAGTTTCTAATGTATATAGCAAGTAAGAGTGTATAAAACCAAAATAGCACTGAGTGCAATCCATATATGAAGCAAAGGACATAAACAAAGAGGCTATAAATGGCCTCTAAAGTCAATATATGTGTGTGTGTGTGTGTGTGTGTGTGTGTGTGTCCATGTGAATTCAGACCATTATACACATATATGCAAAGTTTCTAATGTTTATAGCAAGTAAGAGTGTATAAAACCAAAATAGCACCAAGTGCAATCCATATATGAATCAAAGTACATAAACAAAGATGCTATAAATGGCCTCTAAAGTCAAAATATAAGCATAAAACTACACCCTAGACTCTAGACTCTATAATCTAATCATATATCAGAATTATTTGGGTCCTTCGACTCAGGCTCAAATTCATCATCTACATCCTTAACATGAGTAAGCTTAACATGGTCATCCCAAGCATGGCTTGACTCTCCTAGGCCTAAAGGAACATGTTCAATTGCAACATCAATTCCCACATTCTCTAGCTATGGAGGTGGGTCCAAGTCCATCCGAGATAAGTCTTTATTGTCAAATGTTGTTGGCTAACTCTCGACAACCCAATTTGACAAGGGATCAACATCCTCCAAGTCTATGGTGCATGATCCAAGGGTCTTGTTCAGCAACTGGTTGCACCTCAATCTAAGGTTGTATTGAAAATAGACCATATCATTCAATCGTTTTTGTTCTAAACGATTTCGCTTCTTGGTGTGTATATGCTTAAAAACACTCCAATTGTGTTCACAATGCACACCCAGAAGCACTACATGTCTGGCTCAAAATCCGAATTGCAAACTTTTGCAAATCAAGGAAATGGCTACCAAATTGTCCCCGCCAATAGGCTGCAATATGAATTAAAGACAACGAAGCTTCAACAAATGAGTATGAAGTTTGAATTAACGAATATGAACTATGAACTTAAAAATTAAAACTTTGAAATTACTTATCAGGTGGATCCCTTGCTCTACCTCAAACAGTCGTAGCCATGCCAAAGGTGCCAATGCCCTCATTGAAGTGAAGGAGCTTGCTATGTATCTCATCTTGTATCTTAGGATCAAGGATCATACACTCAATGCATTTGTATAATCCTTCTTTTACCTCACCATTTGCTTCAAAATATTTTGTGTAACGGTACCTTTAAAAAACAAAGAAACTTAAACAAATAAGATTTTTTATTGGAATTTGAGACATTGGATAAAACTTTAGAAGTAAATAACATAACTTAAAACATTGAAATTAGTTTTAACTTTTACTTACCTAGGATTCAAGTAGTAGCCCGCTGCATGTAAAGGTCGATGGAGTTGTTTGTTCCATCTTTCATTAATGATTCTCCACAAAAGAAGATAATTTTGTCTCTTATCCCCATATGCTTCCTTTAATGCTTCTTTAGCTTGATCCATGGCCTCATAAATAAAATCCATGGCGGGTTTATCATCATTAACCATTTGTAGCACTTTCACAAGTGGCTCACTAAATAGAACTATCTCCTCTGCCTTTTTCCAAAATGATTTTTCAAACACTTTGTCAACCATGTCTTTGCCTTCAGTGTTTTTGCTCCACTGAGAATCATTCCATTCATCACAAAAGAACATCTTCCTCAAGTTGACTTTTTGTTGAATCAAGGATTGCAATGTAAGAAAATTTGTTGCCAAGCGTGTAATAGTTGGCCTAACAAGCTCTTTTCCACCAGTGTTTTTCCTCACAAGGTTCAAAACCCATGAGTGGCTGTAGATGTATCTAGTTATGCATTTAGCTTGTTCCACGCACTTTTTCACCCACTCAATTTTCCCAATATCGTCAAGCATAAGGTCCAAACAAGCTACACATGGAATCCACCAAATGGTTGGGTATTTTTCCTTTAACAATCTTCTAGTTGCAACCTAATTCACCGGATTTGGCGATTTTTTGCCTTCAAAATCGAAATTCAGCGATTTTTGCCGCAACCCGAATTTTTTTGAAAAATTCGCCAATTTTTATGTGGGTAAACCCTACCCTAAATTTTGTTGCCCATGTCTTCATTTTTTTTGGAACGTGAGCCCGACCGTCCCTGGATTCTGCCCCCCTAACTTCGTTTTTCTTGTCAATGAAGTGGATCCCACACAGTGGGGGAAGGTGGTTTTCACCCAGCCCACCAGGGAACAAATCCCACCGAGACATGGCCCGCTGTGATAAGGCTCAAAGGGGTAGGCGCCCCCAGGATAGACTACCGCCCTTTGTCGGGATTGGAGTCGAGACGTCTCGGCCCTTGCTGAGTCACAAATTTCTGGTATATCCTGGCTTGCGGGCTGTCTGTTTATACCACAGGGGTTATAGTGGCAACAGCGGATTTGATCCTGGGCCTGGCCCAGACAAGTTTGACAAGTTACCGATTCCCCTACCTAAAAAAAAAAAACTTCGTTTTTCTTGGAGTGTGACTCCGCAGCAGCCTCGAAGTTTCATAAGTCGGGTCAGTTCCTTGCAGATTGTGGATCTTTGTACGCACATGGGTTTGCGAGGGGGGCCCTCCCACGCCACAAAGATTCTATCAACGCGATCTCAAGTTCTATCAAGCGGCCTGCGGGTTTTATCCTTACTGCCTCTCGATCGGTCGAGGGGTGGAATGGTTACCTCAGTTGGTCAAGGGATGAACAGTGGTCCCAGGTCGACGGGGTGGGACAGTGGAGAACCACAACAAAATGAATTTTATTAAAAATCATATATTTTTTAATTTATTAAGAATGAAATTAAAGATGTAAAATTAAATACCCAAGGGATGAACGATGGTCAACGGGGTGGGACAGTGGACAACCACAAAAAAATGAATTTTATTAAAAATCATATATTTTTTAATTTATTAAGAATGAAATTAACGATGTAAAATAAAATACCCTATTGAAATATTTTTAAATTTGAAAGTTCGACGTTTTAAATTAAACCACATATAGCTAGATTCAATGAAAATAAATTTTATAATATTTAAATAATTTATATATCAATATTATATTTAATATTTATGTATAAAATGAAATATTTTTTTAATTCCAAATTTATAGTACCTAGAACTTAATGTCGAATTTTATCGTCAATTTTTTTCTTGCTGAATTTTTGTCGAATTTCAAGGTCTCCAAATTCGAACACGAACTCGAACCAGGTGACTTAGGCTGCAACACAGTTTGATGCATTGTTTGTGATGACCTATACAACATTTTGCACCCCCACTTCCTCAACTACTTCATCCAAGAGACGAAATAATAATTGTGCATCCTTCACTTGATTAGATGCATCCATTGATTTAAGAAACATAGTTCCTTTTAGGCAAGGAATTAGGAAGTTGATAATGGTGCAAGCTCTTGCATCAATCCATCCATTGGACATGATTGTACACCTAGTTCTACTCCATGACTCCTTGAACTCCATGAGGTATTCATCTATCCTTTGAACCTCATTTCGTAAAAGTGGGCCTCTAATATCATGAAAGCCAGGGCCTTTGAAGCCCAGACCACATGAAGCTATAGCATCTATCATAGGCTGGTAATATGCAGAATTAGTTGCATTGAATGGTATGTCTGCATCATACCACCATCTTGCAATGCATTCCCAAGCAGCCTCCTTTTCCATCTTCTTCCATTTAGCATCAATGGTGGGTTGAGCACCGAGGGTGGTGTGGAGTACAAAGAATGAATCAAGGTTAGTACGGGCCCTCTTCAAGTTTACATTGGATCTACCAAACCCACCAACAAGTTCTTCCCTAGCATGATTTGTATAAGGATCAACAGGAAAAGAGCATGATTCTTCAAAACTGGAGATTTTATCTTGAGGTTGATTAGGAACTGCACCTTTCCCTATCTCGGTTTGCATTTTTCTATTCTTGGCTTTCTCTAATTTATAGGATTCAAGATAACCTAGCATCTCAGTTTTTAGATCATCAGGGACATTTTGGCATGGTTTGACATTCCCTTTTGCATGTGCTAGGTGTTGTTTGATCCTATGTCACATGGTTCGAGTTCGACAACCTTGAAATTCGATTCGAATTCAATTTTTTTTATGAAGTTCGAGATGAGGTTCGGCATTAGGTTCGCCAATATAAAAAATTTCATATATATAATAAAATATACAATAAAACAAATGAAGAAACAAAACTGGTATGAATTGTAGGAATAATGATTTTTAAATTTGCTCAGTTATAAATGGTTTGTTTTCCTTACCATACGATTTGTATGGTTCGAAGGAGAGGCTTTTATTTAATTCATAAGATTGATTCTTTAATGAATATTGAACTATAGATTTATTATTGACGTCAGTAAACAGAAAGGAGAGCTTATTTCTAAATCCATACTATAGTAATATATTAACTGTACAAATTTATAGTAATATATTAACTGTACAAATTTATGGATAAATAATAATTGAAATACATTTATTTAAAACCCAATTATAAAAATCTAATTTAGTATAACCCTAATCGACTGGTTAAGCTTTTGTGTTCTCTTGCAGATAGAATGTTTATACTAGTTAAGCTTTCATATTCTCTTGCAAATGATATATATAATCTAAAGGCGTTATGAGTTAAACCTATTATTAGTTGAATGAACTTTTCCAAGTTTTGATAGGAAACTTTAATATCTCCAATTGCGGTCGAAATAACAAACTCTAGTTATAAAAAAAAGAACATAGATATAACTTCAACGAATTTTTACATGTGAGTAAATAAATTCAAAGTGGCTACAGACCTTGAATCGTCTCCATTTCTTTAAGAAAATGGGAAAAAAATTGTGAACAAAATACTTCGAATTTCCAGAATACAAATTGCAATTCCGAGTTTAATAAGAATAGTTCCACATTGCACAGTCCAAAATAGGGTCGAGGTCGTGGAATAATGAGCAGTGTGGACTCCGGAGCGGATGAAAAGGACGGGACAGTGGCACGCGTTCTTGAAATTCGCCAAAAATTTGCCTGAAGTTCGCCTAAAATTCGCTTGAAGTTCGTTTGGGGTTCGATTCGGGTTCGATTCGATTCGAGTTCGTTGAGGTTCGATTCGATTCGATACGATTCGCCTTGAGGTTCGGCGTTGGAATTCGCCGAACCTAAACGAATTTCGATTTTTTTTTAAAGTTCGGCGAATTTCGAACTCCAAGGATAAAATTCGCCGAACCCTGTGACATAGGTTTGATCCTATTAATCCGTCCCCCACCAACTCCCTTTTGACAATAATTGCACACCATTTTTCCATCAACCATTAGGCAATGATTCCAAACTGGATCCCTCTTGTCTTTGGGAGCCATTGTGAATCTTGATTGCACCAACAAATCTGCAAATAGAAACCCTAGAAACTCTTATTTTCTACGAAAAAAAACAACAACTATTCTAAAGAGATAATTAACAAAACTTCTAAGTTTTAAATTTAGAGTATAAGTGCATACCCTCAATCAGTTGTAGCCTGTAATTCTGCCCTAAATTTGCTCCAAATCTGGGCCCAAATCTGCTACAAACTTCCAAATCTTCTCCAAGAGTCCAAATCTGCTGCCTGTCCCTACTGATTACACAATACCACAAGGGACATTTTCCCATGCAAAGTTCAAAATCAAAGTGTCAATTTTCAAACACATAAAATGCACATCGTTACAAACCACTACTCAAGATGCAAATCTATTGTAATCTGTGGAAGAAAAGGAAATATTACTGTTTAACTTTAAAGAATACTCTAATTATAATAATAATAAAGCCTAAATATTACCATGGCACTCTAATTATAAATTATAATAAAGCCTTAATTATAAATTGTCATAAAGCCTAAAATCTAATAAAGCCTGTTGAAGGCATCAGTATGGGATCATACTACGTAATTTGTTTTATGTAAATACTAAATAGTCTGTAAGGTACATAGTACATACTACAGTCTACAACAGTCAACTACACGTAACACAGTAATGCAGCCCGAAAATTTAAATAATATGGAGACTGTACAGTTTAGAAGGCGAGTTAACCAATAAGGAAGCCCGTAAATAATGCAGACCGTAAACGTAGTACCTGTCCACGGATGCCAACAGCTAGAGGAATGAAAGCTCCAAAACTCGGCCCTGTCAATACTCGAAATTCAAAAAAAAGAATGCCCCAACACTATTGAGACTCGAAATTGAGAAAAAATAATGCCCCAGCACTGCCCGTACTTTGTACTCCGTAAGTCTGTACGCTGCTACGCTCAACCAAAGATGAGTGCGATAGAATGAGGGTCCCCCGTGCTTTTATAGTGTTTGAAAGGAAATTACTTAAGTCGGTGTGTAGAAATTTTTAGGTAATTTTAATTAAAAAAATTTAAAAACTTGTTTTTTAACCCCACGAAGACATTGGTACGGAACCCAGACGGTTTGAGAAAACTGACTGGTTCTGTACAGATTCCGGAACCGGCCAGTTCCTGATAAAAACAGGTCGGTTCCACAAAAGCGGTTTAAAGCAAGCGGTTGGCCCAAAAACCCTCTCAACCCAATTGGACCAGCTGGTTTTGCCGGTTCCAGGCCGGTTTTGATAACTTTGGTTGAGACACTGTCACTCAACACTCAACTCCTCCATCTAGGCCAACTCCTAGGGAAGCCAAGGGGGGTGGTCCGTAATAAAATAAACTAGGATTTTACGTTAAGTTAAGAAGATGAAATTATTCTAAGAGTTTAAATCATTGTAACAAGAAAGCAATGACAACGGAATTAAAGATAGCAGCATACAAGATGATTAATAATGATATGTAATTGATTCAAGCAAAATGATTTGTAAAGGTGGACCAGTGCCAATAAAATTAAACAGTTGTTGCGGAAAGGGCAATGTTGTGCAAGTGCTTCTTGGTCATTTTTAATTATTGATGATAAGTGGATTATGAGAACGGGGATTCGAATATACTCTTGGGTACATGGAATAAGTCCGGAGTGCCAAGTCTGATTCCACAAGTGAAGAGGGCTAGATTAGAGTTGCAGGGGTATGTCCAACACTAACACTAAACTAGGGTGTAGCCTGACAGGTCCCCACGGTCACTACCTAGTTGTTCCCTTTTAAGTTTTCACTGTAGAATTTGCCCACATGAAGCAAATCTCGACAAGACGTCGGATTTTCGCTTGAAGGGAAGTTAATTTTAATTAAATTGTGAAGTTTAATTAAGAAGTGCTACAAGTCTCTTTTCTGATTGTTCCAACATATCAGGCAAGCCTACGATGGACAAGAGCATACAGGAGACAGGTAGCAAAATGATTATTTTAGCACAATAAAAAGAACTAATAAAGAAACTAGACTTTTTGCAAAAAATGTAAATGTTATCTAATTACTAAAACTACGAATCTCTTGCCCACGGGGTGTAGAATGGATGGTGAATGGGTGTATTGTTAAAGAACTCCTTGCGTAAGGTCACCAGTTCGAAGCTCTGTGGATACTTATAAAAAGAAATAAATAACTACGAATCTCTTTACCGATCACAAACACTTACTCAAGCAAGCCTTTTCGATGGATACAAGCATACTTCTGGAAAGTGTAGCAATAGGGTTCGTTACTCTTTATTGCAAAATAAAATAACTTGGAAGACAAACTAACTAAGAAAAGAAACTAAAAATTAATCTAAGGTTAGCAAAACCACACAAAAATAAGAGCAAAAAAGAGAAACAATCACGCCATGAAAATGATGCAAGAACCCCAAAGGGGAAGGGGTGTGGGCATTGAGTAGTCCACTTGCTTTTAGTATTGTTATTACAAGATAAAAGGTGAATGCTTGTAGACCTTATAGATTTGGATCCAAAGTGCTTACAAGTTTCATAAAATAGAATAGGATCGAGGCATGTTGCTCCGAGAAGTCTTGAATGGTCTAGATCTTCGATTTTCCGGCAACATTTCCTCTTACATGTTCGTCAAAAGTGTAAAAACAACCACCTATTGTGCACCAAATATGCCAAATACAATGTTAAAAGCATAAAATTAATTAAGTACTTGAAAGATGCGATCTTGAGAAAGAGCTAAGTACTTAAATCAAAACTAGATCTACTCTGAAAAAATTACTTTACAATTCTAGATCTAGATACATGCTTGAACAAATCAGCCTTTAGATATCCTTTTAAAAGAAAAACTAATTTACTTAAGTATGTGAGTAACCGTAACCAAAAGAAAGTCTAATGAGAGGTGAAGGAGAGAGAGATAGAAGAGTGTTGGAATCCTAGGAATATAGGGCCATGGAGTTTGCTTTGGTGGAACACCAAGGGACTATGTCCTCAGTAAGATCTTGAAGATGAGGAGGATGAAACCTAGCTCAACCCCTTCCCCAAGTGAGATCACTTGGAGCTTAGAAATCTTTGCACAAACAAATGGTTAAAACAAAGGTGTTGTCGAAAGAAGAAAGTTAGAAAGCATGCAATAAAACTTAAAATACATGCACCTCTAAGAGATCTATGACAAGCAAGCAGTAAGAGCATAAATCAAACTAGAATACTCTCTTACCCTAATGAGAGGGAGATCCCCTTCAAAAGCCCATAGCTAACCAAGAGAAAGTAAAGAAAACAAGACAAATTATACCTCATAAGCACTTGACAATCAACATCCATACATGAAAAGTATTACACCATAGATCTGTCTCCAAAACCTTCGTTATTCTAAATGATAATATGAATTACAATAGAGCTTAACTAAGCAGCCTTTCGATCCTCTCACCATGAGAAAGAATGGACCTAGGCACTTGCTTAAATAGCCAAAATGAGAGAGGGGGGTGCATTCCTTGACTGGATGATGAGCTCAAGTGAAGAGGAGTTTGCTTGAGGTGATTTAGGAGTTTACTGGGGTGCAATGAGTGATTTTAGGGATTAATTAAAGCCACCACTCAACTAAGGATGTACCCCCTGTTGTTCGCCGAATGCACGCCGTCAGCAGAAATCTTTTGGACTATTGTTTCCCTAAGCGGGAAAGGTGTGGCCTTGGAGGCAAGCAAAGAGCTAGGTGTTGTCACCTGATCCCAGCTCCTCCGTTTAGGTTAACTCCTAACGAAGCCAAGGGGGGTAGTCCCTAACAGGTTGTCTAAGGATTTTTGTTTTAAAGTGTTCTTAGATGTAAGATGAGAATTAGTGTTGTTTAGGAGTTTTGATATACACGAAAAAAGACCAATTACGCAATCCATGTTACTATTTGCAAAACACGAGATAAATGACGAGGCAGATATTAAGGCATCTACGCATAAAATAACTTAAACAACTGGACAAATGGTCCAAACAAGATGATGCAAGAATAAACAGACCAGTGCCTAAAATGGAGTCAGGATGTTGAAAATCTAAGTCTCTGATGTTTGTGAGATTGTTTTGCAAATATACTTGGTCAAATTTTAGTGTACGTTTTATGAATGATCTTGTTAATTAGGCAAGGAGAATTACCGAAAATATTCTAAGTGGCCTCGTTCGAAGACATGTTGGACAATCCGGTTTGTAGTCAGGCATTCGATAACTTTCCAACTATTGCGAAATAAGGAGAGCTGCCCAGCATCCACAGTAAAGATTTCCCCACTTAAAATATTGCACTCAATGCGAGGTGGTAAATTTTATTAAGTGTGAAATTGGAATTAAATTTGTTAATTAAATAGCTACAGTGCTTCTGGGTATCCCGAACGGGTAGAGCAGACACACTGTAAAATGGTAAATTCCAATTTTAGGGGATGATGAGTTGCAAATTTTATTAACAAACCATGCTCTCCGATAAAGAGTGCTCTTGATCCACCTTATGGTGAGATTCAAGAGTCTTATCTAATCTATTATGCAAATGCAATGCACGTGCTCTCCAACAGAGAGTGCTCATGACTTGTCTTATGACAGGTTCAAGAGACTTTGGGTTCTTTTTAAGATAATTAATCAAAGAGCAAGAAACATGATGAAATAAATGGCATGCATGCGATGAAATCAAACTAGCAATCAGTGAAAATAAAACTAAGTCTAAAGCAATCTAAGTTAAGCAAAGATAAAAAAAAATCACACAAGACACACTTCCCCCAAATAAGGGAAGTAAGAAAAACGTGGGAGGCTTGACCCCACTAGTCCTTTTTATTAATAAATTACAACTTTGAGAATTTAACCCTTTTGAAAAGAACTTGGAAAACTAGAAGATTGAAACAAGCTTTAATAGCTTTTACAAAGGATGTATTTTTTGTTTATGCTTGTCTTCTTGGTTTTTTGAGCTTTTTCTTCAATTTCCTCAAGTTTTGTTTTCTTGGTTCACTTCCTCGGTACCTACACGAGAAAGCCAAACACTCATGCCCACATTATTCGTCAATAACAATAGATCTAACTAGATGCCAAAGAAAAATGAAATTATTCAAAGTACAAAATTACTCTTTTTTAATGCAAATTTGTAGTCTTTTTTGAATAAAAGCTAGATGCAAAATTTTACATGCAAAGTAGGAAAGAGGAAGAGAGTAAAATGGAGCAAAAAGGGAGCAAAAAGAATGCTGAAAATAATGAGAAAAAGAGATAAAAATGAGGTCCGAACAGCAGTAAAGAACGCTGCAAAAAAGTGAAGGAAGAGACTGAAAATAATGGAAAAAGAGGGCAGTGAACGAAAGGAAAAGTTGGCTGCAAAAAAGTGAGAAACGGGGCAGCGAACTAAGCAAAACGAGGGCTGCAAAAATTGGTAAAAACGGGGCAGCCAACAAGGAGAAAAATGGCTGCAAAAATTTGAAGAATAGAGGGCAGCGAAGAGTGAAGAAAGTGAGTTAAAAAGCAAGAGAAAAGAAGGTGGTAAAAGAGGTAGAACAATGAAAAAAAATAGAAGAACAAAAGCAAGATGAAGCAGTGAGGAAGAAGATCAACAGAAGAGCAAAAGAAAAAGGCAAAAGCAGAGAGCGGAAAGAAGAAGAAAGATGGATCATGTAATCAAAGGAAGTTTTAAATTTTAAGTTTATGAAGGATAGGAAAAAGCCCATTTTTGGCTGTGTTTCTTGACTGGAAAATAAGCGCTTTGTATGCCTTGCACAGTGAAATTGTTAGATAAAAGACTCCTGCTTCGTGAAGAGGTGGTTGAGCTTCAACCCCTACCCCTTCTCCACCTTCGATGATCCCTGAAACACAATTCTCAATCAACAAAACACAAGATCAAATGCCAAAATGTTTAATCAAGAAAATATCTGAAAAACAATGGTATACCTACTACTTCCTATCCAATTCAGACATTCAATGGATTTTACATAGATAATCAAATTATAACGCTAAACGATTACCCTACTATGCTAGATTTATAGCCTTCCTAAGCTAGCAATGATCATGTACTTTGCAAAAAGAAAAGAATAAGTTTAAAAAAGATGTCACCTCCCACAAGATGAAAATCAAGCACCAAGAACCCACGCATGGACCTCCATAGTCACTTTATTCCATTCATTAAACAAAAACTGTTACAATTTGGGCAAAGGTCTCTTGCAAATTCTCCATATGCAAATGGGAAGAAGAGCCTCCTATTTATACAAAAAGGAAAGAAAATAGGGCTCAAATCCCTAAATCCGGACTAAGAGTAACACCGGAGTAATTGAATGAGCTCGGCATGATGATTTGGAGTTTAACTGAGCTGCAACTGAGTTGTAACTGAGTGCTGGAGTAATGAGGGGGGTGAGGTGGCTCATCCTCCCTCGTAATGATCACCCAGCCAATAGATAACCCACACTTCAACCAAAAACGAATTCGGCCAAAGAGGGTGAATTTCTGACTGATAGTTCAACTGCTACACTCCGATACTTGATCTGAAACTAACCGATATTGATTGGAATCATCATAAATGCTCCATGCCAAGCTAATTAGCTCTTTATTTTATTCAACTTGGTCTTTTTTGGAGATATTTTGATTTTCTCCAATTTATTTATTTTTTATTATTTTAATTAATATTTCTCATTTTCTGGGTTTTTTGAGAAAATATTAATTATCAGATCAAATAATAGTCTGAAACTTAGGATAAGTGTGTCTAGGGGCTAAATGAATGTTTTGGCTTAGAAAATAAGTGTTTATTTGCCAAAAACACCCCTCAGACCACTTAATTATTACAAATTGAAATTTTTCAATTAAACCATGGTCAAAATGGTTTAATTCATTGAAAATTTTAATTAATTCTCTATAGTCAAAAATTAAAAATTAAAAAACTCAACGCCACCAGTAAAAAAAAATTGACAAATTTTTAAAGCATCCTGGGGCTTAGGAAATGACCATAGAACATACCAATAGTGCCTAGTAGATTCATATTTACTAGTTGGACTCTAATAACCCCCCAAGGCCCAAATTTCAAAATCGGACATTCCAACTTTGGAGGAAGCGGGAGAAAACCTCATCGATTATACTCAGTTATAGGCAAAGCATAATTGACAAAGAAAAAATTCCCTGGAATACCTTAGTTGAAATTTTATGTCTTAGGGGACCAAGCCACTCAAAACCCCTACTAGCACACTTTATTACAAAAACCCCATGGGGCATGGTCATTTCAACATAAAAATAAAATTGGCTAGGAAAAACATTCTGCTCCTTTGATACACTGGATATGAACATTGACCATGTTCATCAAATGGCGGCTCAACAGGAGGTTCAACTATGGTACAAAATAGTTGGTAACACCCCCTTCTTGATTGGTGACACATCCCTCTCCAAGAATGTGCCCCTCTAACTCAACATCTTCAAGAGAGCTTCAACAACCAAATAACCCATGTAGAATACATATGTGATCATCTTCACTGAAATAACCATGAGATAGCTCTAGATCTTTAATATTTTTTATCATGGCAACACAAGGTGGATCTTCAATAATCTCTTCAATGAAAAGACATCCATGAACTTCTTCAATGGGGCCACTTGGGATGCGTTCCTCAAGGATGGAAGAGATGGGCTCTTCTAGTCTCATCAAATCTTCAAGATGTACAAGGGTTTCCTCGTGATGTTCTTTCCGAGGCAAGGTGGAAAGGCAATCTCCAATGAAACTTTCCATATCACCCTCTCCACCATGCCACTTCTCAAGGACCATCCTAAAGAAACTTGAAAAGGAGGTAATGCATTTATTAGGAAAATCTTCATAATACCACATCCAAGTATCTTCATCCAAAGTAATAGGAAATATCAGCATCCAATTATCTTCATGTAAATTTTTGAACTTGGTTATGACTTCAACAAAGGATGTAATGTGAAGGACAATTGAATCACAATTTCCATGAAAGTTGGGAAGATGATCATTTATAGCCGACTCAGGCTCTTCATTTGGGAAACCATGAATGTTTGAAAAATCGATGGGAGGAAACAATCTGGCCCAACTAGCAGCACCCTATTTCCTTTCCTTCTCCATATTAGAGTTTAGAGGCATATACCGGAAATAACCATGGAATGTGTCTTGTACTGAATCAAGGGAGCTTTAAAAGAGTGAGCTTTAAAGATTTTTACAGTGTTGCATGGGCTCATCTACACACAACAAGTCTCAACAATTTTATGAGAAATAGGGTTTTATCCCTTCAATGGAGTCACCATTTGAGAAAAAAGAAATTATGCATTTAAATAATTCTCACAAAGTTAATTTTTTGCTTTTATTTGTAAATTTATAAAATGAAAAAGGTGAGTGGAGTCGCCAAATGAAAAATTAAAAACTAACCTAAAGATTCATCAAACAAAGCAAAAACAAAAGGAGAAAACAAAAGTCGTACTCCGAGAATAAAAAGATGTATCCCCGGCAACAGCACCAAAAGATGTTGCTTCCTAATACACACCTCGGGTAATGGGGCAGAAATCTTCAAGCCATTAGGTGCGACCTTGGGGGCAAGTCTCGAGTTGACATACTGTCACGCAACACTGGACTCCTCCGTCTAAGACAACTCCTGGCTAAGCCAACGGGGGTGGTCCCTAATAAAATAAACCAAGGCTTTTATGCTAAGTTAAGAAGATGAAATTATTCTAGGAATTTAAATCACTATAACAAGAAAGCAATAACAATGAAATTAAAGATAGCAGCAAGCAAGATGATTAATAATGATACATAATTGATTCAAGCAAAATGATTTGTAAAGGTGGACCAGTGCCAATAAAGTTAAATAGTTGCTGCGAAAATGGCAATGTTGTGCAAGTACTTCTTGGTCAGTTTTAACTATTGATGATAAGTGGATTACGGGAAGGGGGATTCCAATATACTCTTGGGTATGTGGAATAAGTCCAGAGTGCCAAGTGTGGTTCCACACGTGAAGTGATCTAGATTGGATTCACAGGGGTATGTCCAACACTGACACCAAACTACGATGTATGTGCCAGTTGTTCCCTTTTCACTATAGTATTTGCCCACACAAAGCAAATCTTGACAAGAAGCCAAATTTTCGTCTGAAGGGAAGTTAATTTTAATTAGGCTGTGAAGTTTGATTAATAAGTGCTACAAGACTCTTTTATGATTGTTCTAACAAATCAGGCAATCCTGCGGTGGGCAAGAGCATACAAGAGACGAGTAACAAAATGATTATTTTAGCACAATAAAAAGAACTGAAAAAGAGACTAGACTGTTTGCAAGAAATATAAATCTTATCTAATTGCTAAAACAACGAATCTCTTTTCCGATCATAAACACTTACTCAAGCAAGCCTTTTTGGTGGATACAAGCATACTTCGGGAAAGCATAGTAGATGGGTTCATTACTCTTTATTGCGAAATAAAATAACTTGGAAGGAAAACTAACTAAGAAAAGAAACTAAAAATAATATAAGATTAGCAAAACCAGACAAAAATAAGAGCAGAAAAGAGAAACAATCACACTATGAAAATGATGCAAGACCCCTTAGGCGAAAGGGATGTGGGCGTTGAGTATCCCACTTGCTTTTATTATTATTATTACAAGATAAAAGGTGGATGCCTATGGTGCTTATAGATTTGGATCCAACAAGCTTACAAGTTTCATAAAATAGAATAGGATCGAGGTATGTTGCTCCAGAAGGTCCTAAATGGCCTAGATCTTCGATTTTCCGGCAGCACTTCATCTTACCTGTTCGTCAAAAGTGTAAAACCAGACACCTATTGTGCACCAAATATGCCAAATAGAACGTTAAAAGCATAAAATTAATTAAGTACTTAAAAGATGCAATCTTGAGAAAGAGCCAAGTACTTAAATCAAAACTAGATCTACTCTAAAAACTATTACTTTACACTTCTAGATCTAGATACATGTGAATAAATCAACCTTTAGATATCCTTTTAATAGAAAAACTAATTTACTTAAGCATGTGAATAATCGTAACCAAAAGAAAGCCTAATGAGAGGTGGAGTTAGAGATAGAAAGAGTGTTGAAAGCCTGGGAATGTTAGGCCATGAAGTCTGGTTTGGTGGAACATCAAGGGACTATGTCCTCAATAAGATCTTGAAGATGAGGAGGATGCAACCTAGCTAAACCCCTTCTCCAAGTGAGATCACCTGCAACTTAGAAATATTTGCACAAGCAAATGGCTAAAACAGAGATGTCACCGAAAGAAGAAACTTAGAAAGCATGCAATTAAACTTAAAATACATGCACCTCCAATAGATCTATGACAAGCAGGCAGTAAGAGCATAAATCAAACTAGAATAATCTCTTACCCTATTGGGAGGGAGCTCCCCTTCAAAGGCCCACAACCAACCAAGAGAAAGAAAGGAAAACAAGACAAATTATACCTCATTAGCACTTAACAATCAACATCCACACATGAAAAGCATTACACTATAGATATGCCTCCAAAACCTTCTTTATTCCAAGTGATAATATGAATTACAACAGATCTTATCTGAGCATCCTTTTGGTCCTTTGACCATGAGAAAGAATGGACCCGGGCATTTGCTTAAATAGCCAAAATGAGAGAGGGGGGCGCATTCCTTGACTGAATGATGAGTTCGAGTGAAGAGGAGTTTCCTTGAGGTGATTTAGGAGTTAACTATGGTGCAAAGAGTGATTTTAGGGATTTATTGAAGCCACCACTCAACTAAGGATGCAACCCCTTCTTGTTTGGTGACACATCCCTCTCCAAGAATCCACCCCTCTAACTCATGTAATGTGCCACATCTTCAAGAGAGGTTCAACAACCAAATCGAGGCTTGAGTTAAGTCGCCCTCTACTAGCAAAGAACTCGCCATTACTGAGATCCTATCCCCGGCATGTTTCTATGATTAGAGGGATGCCGATTATGACTTTTTTATGTTTTTTTTGGCCATTTATTTGGTCTTTTTGGCCATTTTCGAGAGAAAATCAATTTTAGTGATAAATAAACACTAATTTCCTCTCAAAAGTGGATTTAGGGGTTAAGTGGGTGCTCTGAGTTAGAAAACGAGCACCCCCATGGAAAATTTCACCTCCTCACCATATTTTTATGACTTTTTTTATTTTTTACAATTAAAACATTAAAAAATGCTCGTTTTATGGGAAAAAAAATTATTTGTGAAAAAACAAAATAAACCTAGGGAAGACTTAGTGCATGTTCATAAGACTAAAAAACAATGATAATATACATTGACGCTTAGACTTGAATAACCTCCCAAGGCTTAACCACCAAGACAATTACTCCAACTTTGGAGGTTTGAATGAAAAACTCAGAAATTATAAGTTGCTAAAGAGAAACAAATAATTAACGAGGAAAAAACACTCTAGAGTAATGTATTGATGTCTTACTAGTACTAGCAGAAAGCTTAACTGGTTCAAGATGACTGTTATCACATATATAGTAGCCGAGCTACCATATTCTATTTTTCAGATACAATACATTTTTCGACCAGATCTCTTACACATGAGAAGCTGAGATGAGCAGTTTTGTCAGATCATTATTTTATTTGTGAACTATTGTACTCTCCCATGTCAGGACTGAGTCTCAGGATACTCGGCTTGAGGATTGATGTAGCCATTTAGTCATTTACAGAGCAGTTATTGATGCCCAGATTTATATCAGTACTTTCTCATTGGACAAATGATGGTTCAGATGGATTATATGCATGATTATGGCTCAGCTTTTATTATATTGTGTCATGGTTATCATTGCTCTTATACTCATCTTTGTGATATGTATTAACATGTAGTGTCTTGATCTGGCAGTCATAATTATATGGACTTGGATGTATTTGTATTATGTATTGATGTCCCTACTTAGACTTGGAAGTTCCTGATCAATACTCATTGATTTTACCCTCCTTTGGGAGAATAGAGGTAGTCATTCCCACCATTGTTTTGGCTTACTAGTGTTGGCTTCATCATTCACTGTCTACACCCATCCATTTCCTTCCAGTTTTGTTTTAACCCGACTTACTACTTGACTTATGGCATGGAGGACCTTTCCCCACTAGAACCTTTGTTGGAAAAGCCTCCCTGTTTATATTATGTCTCGGCTCTGAGTTGGTGACAGAACTTGCCTTTGGTGAGTTGGATTGTATGCCTAAATCATTTTGGTCGGTTGTCCCGATGTTTGGCACTGTGCAGAACTCCCCGTGGTCACTTGAGATGTTGTTGGCTAAAACCGAAAGCTCATGTACTACTTGTATTGGAAAATGTTATTATGCACCCATGGAAAAGGAAAAATGCTAAACTGTGTTTCTTCACATATGTGAAAAAGGGCAAGAGCAATGAAATGCTAAAATATTCTTTGAAGGGTATAAGAAAAGGTCCAAAAAGCAATGGTTAAATATATGCTATATCCAAATATTGCTGACCTTGTAAAGTTGAATATGTCCTGGATGAAAGCTGCAGTTAGCTGTGCTTTTAAGCGCTAGTGAAGTCCCCAAAAGGACATATAGGCCAAAAGGCCATGGAAATAAAATTGATGGTCCTAATGAACTTGGATCAAACTTGATGTAGACATGATGCCTAAGTTGAATAAGCACTCTCTAAACAACTCAACCATTTGTGAGGCACTGCCATTCCCTGTGTTGTTGTTTGTCCGGCATTGGTTATAGTGAGTATTTCCCTGCCATATCCAAAGTGTCATTGTGTTAAGTAGGAAGTCATCCTTTGCCCTAGCTTTATCAGTTTCAGCCTTCACCCTTCACTAGCAAATTGACTACAACTATGAAGTGAGTATAATCCTGAAAGTCTGGTCTGAGTAAAAATAAATAAAAACCTATATATGTATTTGGTTGATGTACCGCCAGTAAAATGACTGCTACTTGTTGTGATTGTTGCTTAAATGATTTGTAGAGCATGTCTTAGCCTTATAACACTTGCAGCAGATGGATGTATGAGTTATATTATTGGTATCTGGTCATTTACAGATGGTTATATTGTCTATTGGATATGGTTGATGATCAGGTAGAGACCTGAGAGGGGTATGAGTATACACCCTAGATGGATTTGGACTCTCTGAGTCTAATGAGATAGTTTGTTTTCAGTTCCGGGCACTTGCAGAGATGGTCAGGCTCATTTTACTCTCTGGGTGCAGTTTTGCTTCATAGGATGATGTGTCTGAGCATGGAGATGTTTTTATCGGATCTCCTAGGGCGTTGTATGGGGCATAGAGGGTGCAGCCACTTGATTGTACCATAGTACCCCCATCCTAGAGAGCCTGGTGGGCTCAGTTTGACAACGCAGACACCCTAGGAGACTGTTTTGGCGGGTTCACGTTTCTCGAGGCAGATTAAAAAATGATTAAATGGCTATTGAAGAAATCGATTTGGGCTACTGAGGCAAGGAAATGACATGGGACGAGTCATGATGATGAGAGTGATGTCATCCACACCTTCTCCAACAGTTGCAGCACCTGATTGGGCCCACACCTATTTTTTGGGCATTTTTATATTATTTTATGGAGCTTTTGGGGCACCCATAGGGAGTTAGTTAACACTCCATGGACCCACCATGTGCTTTATTTATTTCTTGTTGAGTGGGGTACCCTCTTTATGGGTGATTTAGTCCACTTTGGTACTTTATGGTTATATTTATCCATGTATTGTATGTTGAGCTCATCTCACCATTGATTAGAATATTTTATCTTTTAATCTTAACCACTCGTTTTGAAAGTGGTTAGGATTTTGGTTCTCTCATTTCTATTTAGAGGAGAGAGCTTCTCATTTGTAAGGGGGCTTTGGCTCTTGGATCTGATTAATAGAAAGATTTTTTTGTAGATATTTTCGGGATCTACTTTGCATCTGATGTTCTTCAATGGTGATTAGAAAGTCTTTTGCTTCCTAGCATTCGAGAAATTGTTATGAAATTGTTGCGACTTCAGCTTGGGCGTTTTTACAGGGGGACCTCAACTCGCTTGGATTGTCTTCGTTTTTTATCAGGGAGTTTTCATTAGTGTTGTGGTGACCTATGATTTCTTCTTGTTAAATTTTCATATGCTAAGCTAGATCATTAGTATTTCATTTCGAATTCATAACAAAAGCATATAAACAGGATCACTGAAAGATAGACAAGCACA
>LPNX010851587.1:914667-1043198 GCA_001517045.1 Pseudotsuga menziesii
TCTTGCTATTTTTCTGCAGCATATAGTTTCTTTCTCACCAGCAAATTTGATATGGTTGACGTTTGTTGTGCAGGAGAGAGGGCACATTGACTTCCTCGGGCAAACACTAGACATAGAGCTTGCTTCAATCTTCTCAAATTGATCGGGATAGTGGGGATCATCATCATCAAGGCATCTACAAGCATTTCTAGGTAAGATCTAACAAGTAAGCTCATCTCTTCAAACATCAATCCATTGTACCTGCTTTTCTTCAATTTTTCTGAAAAAACTCCTAAATAATAAAAATCCAAAAAATATTTAATCGGGGAACCGCTTGATATTTAACCAAACCATTTCTGGGTTTTGTAGATCAGGCATCCCCCTCACTGAATCATCCCCAACAATGCCCTAATTGTGACTGGTTTTCCCTAGATCTGACTTTCTGACTGCTCAAACCCTAGCGCCCCACTGAAAATTTGACTTTTTCCGTAAAATAATTACGTGGGTTTGTAGATCAGGTCTTCCTCATCCCAGAACACCACCAACGCTGAGCTAGTTCCTGCCAGGTAGCCCTAGATCTGAAAAACTGACTTTCAGCCTCCTAGCTATCCCTCATCAAATTTTGACTTTTTCCAGATCTGATGTTTCCTGAAATTTTTTGACTTGGGTTTGTAGATAGGGCCATCCTGATCTCATTTCCACTCCAATGTTGGGCTGATAGTCTCCTGGTGGATCTGGATCTGCAGATCTACCTCTCCAAACCCTAGCACTGGCCCTCCTTCTGCTGATTTCCCTGTAACCTAAATCTTCCGGGCCAAATCCTGTTTTGGGTCCACAAATCAAGGCATATCCCAGGTGGGTTCACTAAACGCTATGCTGATACTGACTCCATTACCCAAGGCTGAACAGGCACTGATCTCCAAGCATAACGCTAGCCCCTTGTTGACCTCTTTCCCCCGAATTTTGACCGCTCCTTGATAACTCAGGTAACCTGGCATTTTCATATCTCTCACTGTGTCTATCTCTTTGGTACTAGACAGTCCCAACTCTGTCCTTACTCACCCTGTCTCAGTTACATTTCCCGAATCCCAAGACAGTGGTTATCTTAATCAGTTGCTAGTACCTTAACCCTAGATCTAGTATTACCCCTACAAGTCACTTTGGATCAACCCTCGTATGACTGAAGCCCTCATCCAAAGCCCTAGTCCACTTACTACTATTTCACTTTTAATGTCCCTTCATGTGGTGATGCCTAACATGAAGGGACATTAAAAGTGACCTTTCTAGAGAGATTTTAGAGAGGGTGGGCATTCATACATTGTGTGAGAAACACGAGTAGATTACAAGCTTTGGTGAGGAGGGAGTTTTTCTTCTTCAAGGATGACCTTGGAGAGATGCATAACACTTTCCTTGTTAAGAGGGAGTGTTGGATTTTTGAGGTAATTGAGGACAAATGCCCTGCATGGCTTCAGAGTTGGAAGCATGTGGAAGGTATTGAGCTTTTACTATTTGCATGCAAGTGATTTTTTAGTTTACTAGAAAAAGTCAATTATTTAACTTGTGCACGTGGGATATGCATGCATGCATTTTTAAGTGAAATTAGGGTTTTGGAACCTTAAAGTCACTCTTGGTTAAAATACCCAATGTTACCGTTCAAACTAGCAGGTTAAGGTTGCAACGCCAATTTGGACCTTATGCTAGTGAATGGCAATCATACAAGAGGCTTGGACTATTGTCACCGTTGTCCACTCTCTCAACTTCTTCAGGATCCAATGTTGTCCCAAGGGGGAGAGACCTTTAGTATGCCTGTCAATCAGAATTACACAACTAACTCTAACCACCTTATAGCAAAGATAAGTTCCTTCAATGGAGTCAAGTAGAGAATGAAGAAGACATATAAAAAGTAAATTAGGTCAAGTAGGTGTTTGCCCAACATGGATACTATAGCATCCCACTGATAAGTACAGGCAGCCTAGCTGGTAAGTACGTTACTGTACAGTGATTTTAGCAATAACTTATAACAGTGAAAGTTTGATCAAGCTCAGCCATGTATATGTCAAGAGCTAATACAATAAATAGGTGTCCATGAGGATTAGTGCTCTATGAATATAGCAATTCCAATGTATGTTATTCGCATGTAGTTGTCTATAGGACTGTTCAAACAATTTACCAGATCTATGCTTCAGTATAAACACATTAGCTTTAACCATAATTCAGCCCTGTATTCATCATTTAAGATATAACAATAATGGCATCAAAGTTGTACATTCGTATAAAAGATTATTTCAATTCGTAAGCATATCCTAGCAAATTTAACTTATCCAACCCTAATTATGGCTGCAGATGCAACTATACAGACATGTGAACAAACACCACTGTTATCACCACAAAGCATTCACTGTGTAATCATATCACAGCCTAGGATTTCTTGAAATAGCAGTTGTTAGTTACATCACTGGTGCCCCAAACTTATTATTCAAATTCACACTAAGAAAGAAGTCAAGAGCTGCTCCCAACAACCTCACTTTAAGGAGGCATATGGTCTGAAACTTACCAGCTGATAGGCTGCCCTAAATGCCAAGAGTAGCAGCAGTATAGCAGGACCTTGAATGGGGTACATGAGGAGACTTAGAGGCTTAGGGAAGGCTTCTTTTAGGCAAGGGACAGCCCCTAAAGGAGGCCTAAATTTCGGGCCCAAGATTTTAGGATGCATGAGATTTTAAGGCCTGAAATTTTAGGGCCGAGAAATTTTGCAATTTTTTTTTTCTTTTTTTTTTGGTAGCTTTTTAGGGTTTCTGATTTAAAAATGGAGACCTAAAACTAATCCTAATTAACCATGAAATGCAACTATTTACACATGAAAAAAAACTGAATTGTGATCAAAGATGACAAAATTGGGGTTCTAGGGAATAATACTTCAGCCCCTAGGGCAAGAGGGATGGTGATTAGCCTCCCTCTTAGACAATTTTTCTTGCCTTCAAAACTAGGGCATCCAACAACAACCTCTAGGGTTCATTGAAGGAGCCTAATTTAAGCAAAATCAAAGATCCAACACCCAAACAAGAGGAAACTCCCTCAAGGGGATGTTTTCAGCCATGGAAAATTTGACTAAAGGCTGGTAAGAAGCCCTAAACCAGAAAATGCAGCATTACAACCACCATTCAATCATCAAAGAAGCATAAATTCACCAACTTTACCAAGAAAATCAATCTTGCTTGTGTTAGTCCAACAATTCTTAGCATCAACCTTGCATGTGCATATAAACCAGTGTTCCACGGAAACTCGCCCCCCAGGGTTGGGGGCTCGCCCCCCTTGCTCCCCACGCCCCGGGGCTTGGGGGCTCCTCCAGAAACGTTTCCTCACGCCCCCAAAAAAGTGAAACTTCAAGAAACGCAGGAGGGGGCACGCTTCCTAGCTCTGAACGTCGCCCCGCTTGTGGGGGGCGCCCACACGCCCCTCCCCAAAGACAGGGGGCTCCCACACGCCCCCCCACGATTTTGCATTTTTTAATTTTTTAAAATTCGAAATTAAAAAAATACAAAAAAAAAACAAAAACAAAAAGCATAAATAAAAAACTAAACCCTAAATTATCTTCTTACCTTACTCGTGAGTCATTCATTTCCTCATTTCCGCTGCCGTGAGTGAGTGAGGCTGTCGCGTGAGTGAATGGAGGTTGCCTGAGCTCGTTGACTGCTATGAGTGAATGGGAGTTTGCAGACGTTGAACTCGTGGTCGCCGGCTTGAAGGAGAGGAGCTCCCAGCTCGTGGGTCGCAGCCTGAAGGAGCTCGTGGGTCGCCAGCGGCAAGATATTTTTATTTTTTAATTGACTGTAAGTTGTTGAACAAATAGCATATGGCATTTGATTCTAAACTAAACTCTTATTCCAGCGTTATGTAAGCTACTTCATTTTAAATATTTGTCCAACTTTATTATAGTATTTCTCCTTTCTCGGGCAATTGATGGTTTCTACGATAGAAAATGAGTTTTGTTCATAATAAATAGTAAATACTACCTGCTGGAAGGGAAGAGAAAATATCTCATGATCATTCTGTTTAGTTCTCGAGTTTAGATCATTTTACAATGCATGCAAAAACACATTTTTTATAACTGGCAGGATGCCCCAAACAGAGTACGTGTGACGAATGTTCATGGTCACAGGCTGGACAAGTCAGATCCACTGTTCCACAATTGATTAGCAGGCCACTAGACAAAGGCAGAGCTTAAATATACCATCACCACAGGTCCGTAAACAAACCGGGCATCAACTCCATTGTTGCATTCATTTGGAGAATTTGTTAAAAATTTGCATGGCACAGTACAAGCAAGCAGCTACTAAGCTGTTACAGTTATACTTGTTATATCATCCTATAGGAAATCTTTAGAGACAGCCAATAACGCTATTCTCTGACCTACAGGGTTCAAAAAGGTTAACACCCCAACTAATGCCAGGAAGTCCACCCTCGGTGAATGTTAGTGAACCAATCAGAACAATCATAGCATGTGAGATAAGAGATTGAATAAATAAAACAAAGAATACCCTGGCAAATGTTTTGGCAAGTGTAAGGGATTAAATTGCTAGTTTTTAAATTTTAATTTACATTGTTAGGATTTATGATATTTATTATCTAGCATTTATAATTTTTATTTTTTTTTAATTTATATATATTTTTATAATTTTTATGACCTCAACGCCCCCCCGCCCCCCGCCCCCCTCGAATTTCCCTAGAATTTGGGGGTAGTCTCCACACGCCCCCACCGTGCGTTTCCTCGCTCCCACGCTCCCGCGTCCCGGAAACTTGGGGGAACATTGATATAAACCCTAGAAAATGCATCCAATTTCCACTTCAAGCAAAACAAAAAGTCATCCAAGAGGTGCACATCACTTTAGAGAGCTCAAGAAGGGTAAAAAGTAACATAATGATTTTTTATCCCAAGTCTTGTGCCTTACAAATGAAATTTGAATGGCTATTTATATCCATTATAAGTTATAACATGAGACTTAAAATTTGATCAGGCCTACATGTCAATTTAAAATTAAAACAAATAATATTAAAATATTCCAACATAAGACTAAATTAGGTCATGTCACCTAGATGTTGGGGACTAAGGCCTAAAACCAATATAAATTGATGAAAAATACTAAAATAAGCAAGCCAAGGCCTTACTGTGACTGCAAGAGTGAGCCAAGGGGGGACGTTATGCCCCTACTAACCCCAGAATAATGAAAAATGCCCCTCGATGCCCCCCTTTCCTTAGCTTGAGGCTTGATCGATCATAAAAGCATCAAGGGGTCGATTTGGTCAGAAAGGGTCAGATCGATTGTAGAGAAGGTCCAAGTGGGGTGATGGACCAAGGAAAGACCTCCCTGATGGAGTCATAACCCCCTCGAAGCAAAAAAAAGATGGTGATCATGTGACCCAATGACCTACCCCTAAAAGCCCCGGACACCAACCCCAGGGTTAAAAAACCCGAACAAAGGGCAATCAACCATGCCATTAAGCCATAGTACTTCCAAGAGCAAAATCAAGGGGTTGGACCATGGCCAAACACATACAAAAAGCCCACACTCGACCTTTTTAAACCCTCCTTTGCCAAATGACCTGTTGAAACGCTGTAAATGGCAAAAGCGTAACCCCCAACAAACAAAAATCTTCTACTTGTGGCATTAAATTTACTTCTATTTTCCTCTAGGACATAAGCAACTAAACCAAATATTTTAAGGTGACTTACCTTTGGTATCCTTTGAGACCACACCTCCTCAACTACGACTCCCATCACTCCTCCAATGGGACTCATATTTACCAAATAGATTGTTGTATGCATAACTTTCACTCAAAATGTAGTTGGAATTGACTTTCCTTATGACATGTACTTCACCATTTCTGCAACTCTTCTACTTATTCTTTCACAATCACCTTTTTGTCTCCAAATTCCCTCCTTTTTACAAAAGTCACAAACTCGTCTTTACTATTTGACTTAAGAATGTTTATCCTTTGACCACAACTTTCTTCAAGTACATTTTTCTTTAATGCACCTAACGTACTTGACTTTTCTTTAAACCAGCATAGATACATCTTAAACCTAGATCTACCAAGCACTGAGAGGGATCCAATTTCTTGAGGTGTAAAGTTTTTACATGTTTAAAAAAATTTACACCTCAATATTTTTTATCCCTTGTTTGCCGCAGATAATTGGGCAAAGATTCTCCGCAAATTGAAATTATTTTGATGATTGAATATATTTTTCTATTGAGCGGAGATTATATATTATAAATATATCAAAAAATACATGACTTTTTAGTTTTTCGTTTGGACCGACATGATTTTTTTATATATTTTTTTATATTATGTTAGGAACGTTAGGAACACATCTCCCCCATACTGGGCTGTAAAGCACCTTGCTACTCTCGGTGCAAAAAGAAGACCTGTGACTTCTATCGATATATTAATGCAATGTTCCACAGGGACGCGTCCCCCAGGGTTGGGGATGCACCCCCACGCTTCCGAAACGGGGAAACTCCTGGGAAAACGTTTCCCCACGTTTCCCCAGGTGCGGAACGCGTTTCCCCACGTTTCCCCAGGTGCGGAACGTGTTTCCCCTCTAGGGGGGGCTTCTAGGCATCCCCTCGCGTCCCCCCACCTCCCCCTTTGTGGGAGAACGCCTAGAAGCCCCCAATTTTTTTATTTTTTATTTTTCAATAAAATTAATTACATAAAAATTAAAATTAAATTAAATGATAAATTAAATTAAATAATCAATTAAATTAAATTGAATTTGATTAAATTTATAAAATTTTAATTGATTCAAACTATAAATTGAATAATATTGAATTAGATTAAATTTATAAAATCTATTTCAATATTGGAGAGTAGTTGGTTATTGAAATTTGGAGGAACCACTGATTTTGAGGGAGGAACCAAAGTTTATTTGGAGGAGAGCCATTGCTTCTTGAAAGAGAGTCGCTACTAAAGTAGAGTTGAGACCCAGGTCAACTTCATCCACTAGCTCGAATCTTGGAGTACCAAATCTGCTAGTTGGAGGTAGGGTCATGACTCATGACTCATTAAATTTTGTTAATTTAAAAATTAATACATTCAACATTATCATATTCCAATATCCATGTGATAAAATAATAAATTTTATGCCCTGGATTGTTTTATGAAGATTGAAGACAAATAGTGCCAAATTGTGCCCAAAACAATGAACACACACCAGTGACTAAACTGTTTCTTAGATTCTTAGTGTATCACTTTCTTTACTGTTGTTCTAATGTTCCCAAACCTGAATATGAGGTTCTTTCACATATGCTTTCATGCTCAGATTTGTTGGTTCACATGATACTGTTGTTTATAAATTTCTGTGTTTTTTTTAAAGCTCTTGCCTCTCATTTCCAGCCATTAAATTCAAAGTTTAAGCATTATCTTTTATAAATGAGAAATCTGAATTTAGATACACATTGCATAATGATAATGATAATGATGATATATAGTTTTTAGTATTTAAAATTTTAATAATTTATTTTTTATATGGTAATAGTCAATAGTACCATACTTCAGTATCATTTACAAATTGAAATTTAAAATTTGATGAATTCCATAATGATTATTTTAGTTTTTAGATTTACATTTTAGTATTTTACATGGTAATAGTTATTGTTAGGATTTATGCTTTCTATATTTTAAATTAATTTTTATGACTTTGGCGTCCCCCCGTTTCCCTGAAATTTTCCTAAAATTTGGGGTGGCTTCCACACGCCTCCCTTTTGCGTTTCCCCGCTCCCGCGCTCCCCCGTCCCGGAAACTCCGTGGAACATTGTATTAATGAGATGCCTTTATCGAGATGGCATGTACATGAAAAAACATCAAAAATAAGCGAAAAGTACTTGGCACCAATGATGGTGTGATCATTGGATCACAAACCTCCACATGCACAAGCCACAACACTCCACTTGCTCTCCAACCTCAACTGGTGTCAAAAAAAAGGAATTTGCTAAAGAAGAAGTTAGCAGAGAAGCCAAAAGTGTTGTAGCTGCCTTGGTAACTTCTCCTTGCCAACCTTCTGCAAAAGTTTTCCTTTGTTGTTCTTACCTCTCTCCACCTACCTTTTGGTGACTAGTCGTCTGACAATAAGACTTGTGGGACCAGAGGTGCTAGGCCAGACTAGGACACTGTACAATTGTTCCAGCTACCTAACTTGAAGGATATAAATATTTGATTAGTGAACGAATGTTTTTGCTTTCACCTGCCAAAATATATACATATTTGCTGGCCTTTAATTAAATAATATTTGCGAAGTTACTTGCCTTTCATGTATGGCTAACAAAGTATCTCTTGCATGCTTACAGAATGAGTATTCTAATCCAGTCTAAACAACGGTTCTTATTCGGATTTTACTAACTGAAATTGCATGCCATTGAATATTTTAATTGGGTTTTTGGATGGTCATTTTCCATTCTGAACCATTATTGTTAGAACATAAACAATGTTCACAGTTAATTTTGAAACCGGTCACAGTCCTGCCAAAAGTCTGGTCAACGCTCAAATATGTAAAATTTTGATTTTTACTGAACCTAATGTTTCCTGCTTTAAGGCAGACTGGAAATTTTAGGTTATCTCTATTTTGAGTTCAAAAATGAACCTAGTCTAACCATTTGGCTCATACAGGATTCACTAAGAAGGATTTATTCCAATAGAAGCACAAATCACAGTGCAATGGAAAATCCCTTTCAAATGTAATCATTAATCTCAAAATATAAGTTCAAATCACATAATACCTTAAATATCTTTTCAAGTTTCAAGAACTTACGGTGGCTGCCAAGAATATCCCCCCTACATATGTAAGCTCTTCTGAATTTTAAAAGGAATTTGATTCAGGTAACAGAGTAGATATATCATGCTTTTGAAAATTAAAGTAAACGCAACAAATTACATACTAGACATTGTAGTGAGCTACCTCTGCATATCTAATTGTAAGATCTGGGAAGTGCCATCACTCAATTCCTGCAGAAAATTAATATGAATGAATTTGACGCAATCGTGCAAAGAGCATAATAATGAGATTGATAATTTGAGGGGAAGGGAGGGTATATAGAGAGAGTCAAGGAGTGTGTTTACTGACCAGCGTCATCAAGACAGATGGCCTCGCAGCAGAGGTTGCCGTAGTGGAACGAGTGACATCCACTGTCCACACCACATCATTGAGCTTCAGCAAAGGCACCATACCCGCTTCTACTTGATGTAAATCCGAAATTGGAAATCTCACATCGAGAGAGTTGAAGTTTAAAAATGCCCTTGTTTTAAACTAGTACATATCTATTTTACATACGAATTTATTAAATATTAAGAAATTAGTTGAGATGTAAATTCTTGGACTTTCATAAACGTGTAATGGTGTGTAAAAATTGAGATTTTATTAGTTTTATATGATAATGAAAAGAAATTCTATATTATATGGTATTTAATATTAAATTAAAAATAAGTTTATTTTTAATAATTAATTTTTTTTATCAAAAAAATTTAATGATTTATATTTATAAAATTATTTTTTTCAATATACAAATTTACTAATACAAACTAAAATTATATTCAACAACAATCTATAATATTTTCTTATTATGAACACCAACATGGAAAACTTTATTGAATGATTATCTTATTTTTATCTTTATGGGAAGGTGTTGGAAGCATGTATCTTTTTTATCTTTTAAAATGTTTAGATCAATCAAATATATTATAACATGGAAAACTTTATTGAATGATTATCTCATTCTTATTCCCTAAGGGAAGGGGATGGAAGCATGTATCTTTTTTATCTTGTAAAATGTTTAGATCAATCAAATATATTATAATTTTTAAGTATATGTTTATTTTTTATTTGTTTATGTGGAATTTGGTTGTTGATGATGATGATAGTTAACATCTACTTAAGAATAGAGCTTTTAATTTTTTTATTTTGGGAAATTTTTTGTGAGAGGAGTGCAGCAGGAGGATTTTGCATGCAGGATTGGAGGACGCATCCCCTGGATCACAAAGCAGCTACTGATCGTTGTCGGTGATCTGCGACGAGTCCTCCGAGGGCTGCATTTGCCAGGCCTCTGGCTGGGCTGTCGAATCTCCTCATTAGCTTTGCTAAACCCGAGGCTATCCTCATGCTGGCTCATGTGCTGAGAGGTTTCTCTGGTGGGGCAGTCCGATAGTGATTGGGGTGGGCGGAGATTCGTCCCCGGATCTACGCTTGGATGCCTTCGACCGGTTAATTGCCTCTCATGTCAAGAGATTCGGCAAAGGAGAACCTATGAAGTTTGTCAAAAGAATTGAAGTTGTGCCAGAAGTTGCCCTCCCCCCGAAAGAAACTATTCGGGTTGCTCTTTCCCTGGCAGATCGAGCCCTGGTCGGGCAATCCACGGGGCTCTGGCCCTCACCAAAAACTACGGACAGTTGGGTCCAAAGAAACTGGAGACCCCTAATCTCCAAAAATGTTGCATCATACTCCGTCGGAAGGGGATACTTTCTGTTTGACTTCGAATCCAAGGAAGACAAAGATTTAATTTTCAGGAATGTGCCCTATTTCATGGGGCCGCAGGGTCTCTATCTTAATAGGTGGACTCCGGACTTCGACCCCGAGGCTGACACCCCTAAAGCAGTGCCAGTCTAGGTCAGGCTCCCCAATCTCCCCATGCACTGTTGGAACCCTAAATCTCTCCAAGCTACAGGGATCGTACTGGGGAAATACATTGACATGGCTAGTCCAAAAGACCAATATGCCTGCGCCCGCATATGCGTTGAGGTTGATCTCGAAGCTAGATTGCCAGAAGCTATAAAATTAACAATGGGGAATTGGTCCCATTTCCAAAAGCTCGACTGTGAACAGCTCCCCTTCAAGTGCAGAGGTTGCCATGAATACGGACACTTCATTCGTAATTGCCCTAAAAAGCCCGAGACCCAACAAGACAAGGCGGAAGGATGGAAAAAGGTGAATAAATCTAAACCTAAAAATCAAATCGAAATGGCTCCAAAGAAATGTGAGGGGAACAAAGAAGCAAGGGTTATCCCTCTTGAAGGATCTCAAGAAACCTCCAAGACTAAAGAAACTAATGAAGCAAGAGATGACTCCAATGAAGTCGAAGAGAATGTAGTAATGGAGATAGTAAGGACTCGAAGCAAACCTCTCAACCCAGTAAATGAAAGATTAAGACGAAGACGTAGAAGTGATAAAAGTAGGAGAAAACATGGGGAAATCAGAGGAAGAATCTGAATCGGAAGAAGAAGAAGAGGAGGAAGGGGAAATAGAACTGACTACCCCAAGACTGACTAAAACCAAAGGAAGGAAATCCAAGAAAGAAGTTAGGGAACAAGCTACCTACAAGGATAAGCTGCAAGGCTCCCAGCTAACCCTGGAAAAGCCGCTGAAAAACACTAGAAACACCCGCCAGCAGGGTCATGCCCAGAAAGGGATGCCTTCGGTCTCTAAAAGTAAGTAATGAAGGTCATCTCCTGGAACTGCAGAGGTCTCGGTAGCAAAGTCAAGGAAGAAGCCATGACAGATTTAATATCTTTACACCAACCGGACATCTTTCTGATCTAGGAGACCAAGATGGAGGAAGCCGCATTTCTCCATGTAAGTCTGAAATTTTGGAAAAAAAGAGGTAAAGCTATAATTAGTTCAAGGGGCACATCCAGAGGCATTGGAACTCTGTGGGATGACAAGAAATTCGAGGTTGTTGACATCAAGTACAGCTCTTGTTGGATCCTCACCCTGCTAAGGCAAAAAGACACGAATACTCTGGTAAGAATTTTCAATATTTATGCACCCAATTCTTACGCTGAAAAAAAAATCTGTTGGAGTCTCCTCCGCGAGGAAAGGAGCAACCTGCAAGGTAATGTAATTATGGCAGGAGATCTAAACGTTATCCTCAGCCAAGATGAAAAAAGAGGGGGCTCCCTGGTCAGAGACCCCATCAGAGAAACTGTTGATGAGATCATTTTGGAATGGGATCTCATGGATGTTCAGCCATCTACTGGAAAGTATACTTGGAATAATAAGAGGATTGGGCCCGGGCATATTGCTGCCAAACTTGATCGTTTTCTGGTCCAGGACACTTTCCTCCTGCTTGGTCTGAATTTGTCATCTAAAATCTTACCGTTTGGGGGATCGGATCACAAGCCTATTCTCCTTGAGATGGTAAATGATAAGAATTTGGGCCCTTTCAGATTCAATCCTATGTGGGCCAATCACCCTGAGTTTCTTAGGATTGTTCTTGATTCTTGGTCTTCCCCGGTTACAGGGTCTCCCTTCTTTGTATGGGAGGAGAAACTTAGAAGGCTTAAAAAAGCTCTAAAATCATGGGCTAAGTCGATGCCATCTCCCATTTATAAAAATACCCATGCTGCACTAGCGCCGGAGTCCCACCAGGCCGGCATGGAGGATAAAAACGTGGATCACAACGACATCCAAACAGAGATTATGCTGCAATCGAACCTCCATGCTACTTGTAGACAAGAATCCAAATGGTGGAGGTTAAAGTTCAGATGCAAATGGCTGAATGAGGGCGATAGGAACACCAGCTTCTTCCACAAGCAGGCTGAGGAAAGAAAAAATTTTAACTGTGTGCTCGAAATTCAGGCTCAAGACAGACTTATCAGCAATTTCGAAGACATCAAAATTGAAGCGACTAAGTATTTCAGTGAATTGTTCAACGCCCAACCTATCATTGAGGATGCCGAGCTCCTGAACCTTGTTCCCAATGCAATAAAAAATAATGAAAATGAAATTCTGATACAGAGTATCACACTGGATGAAATCAAGAAGGCCGTCGATGGTATGGAGGATGATAGAGCTCCAGGTCCTGATGGGTATAATGCCAATTTCATCAAACTTTGCTGGGACATTATTAAAAATGACTTACTCAAAATGGTCAGCAAATCTCAGAGGTATAGCAAAATTGGAGGCAACACGAATTCTGCCTTTCTGGCCCTCATCCCCAAAGAGAGGGATGCTAAATCTTTTGACAGGTTCCGACCTATATCCTTGTGCAACATAGGATATAAAATCATTACTAAGATTATGGCCAGCAAACTAAAACATATACTGCCAAACCTTATTCCGGAGAACCAAGGTGGATTTGTTAAAGGCAAGAAAATTTGGGAAAATATTATCTTAGTTCAAGAGGATATACATTCGAGTCCGAAGAACGGCGACAAAGGAATGGCGGTGAAACTTGATCTAGCAAATGCCTTCGATAGAGTCAACCATTCATTTCTCTTTCAGATAATGCGGAGATTTGGTTTCGCTTCAGAATCTATCTCATGGGTTGAGGCCTGTATCAACAAGCCGTGGATAGCCCAGCTAGTCAACGGAAGAGTTGCCCCCTTGTTTCAAGCTTCGAGAGGTCTGAGGTAAGGATGCCCGCTCTCCCCTTTGCTTTATGCCATCCAGGCTTCAGTTCTAAGCTTTCAGTTGGAATATGCCAGGCAAGAACATGACCTATCTGGCATTAGGATGGCTAGAGGCACAAAAGATATCAATCACGCGCAATTCACGGATGATACTATCTTGCTTGGAGGAGCCAGTCAAATAATAGCCCATCGTTTCAAGAATGAAATGAACCGATACTATCACGCCTCCGGAAGCAAAATCAATTTAAGGAAAAGTCATATCTATGGATGGAATATAAATCCTAGGGAAATGCTAGATATTACTAGGATTCTTAATATGGATGGTGTTGTTGCCTGGGAGTCCTTCAATTATCTAGGGATCCCTATTTTCAAATCCAAGCCCAAGAGCTCAGCCTGGAATCCTATTGTGGAAAAAATCAAAAGGAAAATCAAGGGATGGGGGTCAATATGGTTAAATCTAGCTGGGAAGGTAGTCTTAATAAAAGTTGTTTTGAACAGCTACCTGCTTTATCAGTGCTCTCTTCTTCTTGCTCCAGTCAAAATAATAACTCAGATTGAAGGCCTGATTAGATCCTTTCTCTGGCAGGGTGTAAGTGTTGGGGGAGGGCGGTCTAAATTTGCATTGGTCAGTTGGAAAACCATTAAATTGCCAAGGTCGGAGGGCGGTCTAAATATCAGAGATCTAAGAAATCAAAACTTGGCTATGGGAGCCAAGCTGCTCTGGAACTTGCTCACCCCCAAGCCTTCTTGGTGCAGTTATGTGCTGAAAGGCAAATATTTCCGTGGTCCGAGGCTCAGATGCCTTGATGGGGATCATGAGATTAAGAATGGCTCCCCAATTTTCAACATTTGTAATAAAGCGCTGCCTCACTTCAAAGAAGAGTTGTACTGGATACCGGGCAATGGGAAATCGGCCAACTTGTGGCAAGACACGATCCTAGGAAAGCCGCCTCCTCAAATTCCACGTTTGCAGCACTGGATGGTAGCGATGGGTGTGAACATCGTCTAGGATATTTCCGATTGGGAGCTCGTGGATCCAAATCACTGGGTTGGCTGGGTATTGTCGGAGTGCCCTGAAGAATTAGAAAATGAAAAAAATCTGCTGCTTAATCATTTGGCTGGGCTAGCTCCGATAGCTAAATCTAGGAAGGACCGGCGTGGCTGAGGAAGGCAAACTGGTCACTATTCAACATCTGAAGCATACCAAAGATTTGTTGCAAACTATAATGTGCCGGTCAACCCACAAATTTGGAATTATCTGTGGAGATGCAGCACGTTGCCGAAGATTGAGATGTTCACCTGGTTGCTGATGCATGAGAGAGTGCTCATTGGTGAGAATTTGGAGAAAAGGGGGCTCGCTGGCCCATTTCGATGCCCCTTATGTGTTGAAGCCTTCGAAAATATCAACCATTTATTTTTAAAGTGTTCCTATGCCATATCAGTTTGGAAGGATGTGTTGAAGCGTTGGGGAGACGAAGTGCAATTGCTGGACAAAATTCAGGATTGTTTTCTTAATTGGGAAAAAGTGTATCATGGAGAGCTGAATCAGAAAAAAGGAGTGAGAGCTTGCTGGATGAAACTCCCTAAAATAATTTGCTGGTGCATTTGGAACGAAAGAAATCATAGAATTTTTCAGGACAAGATTCAGCCAGCATGGAAGACTGCTGTAAAAGTAAATGCTTTGTTCGGGGAGGTTGTTAGTATCTCAAAGATCCCAAATAACAAAGAAAACCTGACGGACAATGAAAAAAATTGGATGCAAAGTCTTAATATCATGGCTGTAAATAATATGGCTGCTAAAAAGTTGGATGAATGGGATATCAGGATGGACAAATCTCAGTTTGAGAACTGGCTAAGAGAAAGGAAGATTTTTAAACTGTTTTTCGATGGGGCCTCCAAAGGGAATCCTAGGAAAGCCAGGGGAGGAGGAGTTGTTATTGGTCTAGACAGGAAAGTCGAGATAGAATACTACTGGAACATTGGTTATGACTCTAATAATATGGTTGAGGCTTACAGGATCTGGCAAGGTCTCAAGCAGCTGCAGAAGAAAGAAGTGGATGAGGTCATGGTTTTCGGTGATTCCAGGTTAATTATTCAAGCGTTGAATGGGGGAAGAAGGGGCAAGAATGAGCGGACAACAAGGATGATTAATAGAATTAGGTCCAAGGCTAAAATGTTCAGAAAGGTCAAATTTTATCATATTCTTAGGGAGCTAAATGTCTTGGCCGATCTTGCAACCAATAAATCTATAGCTATAGGTATCAATGAACTTATTGTTAACTCGGTTGTAAGCACTGATATTCCTCCTTAGCTCCTCTGTAGGTTAATCGACTGGAGGAAGTAGATATTGGGTTGCTTGTTGTAATGCGTTTCCTTTTCAGCGATTTCTTTGCTGAGATTTCAATATAACATAACCGTTCTTGTTAAAAAAAAACATCCACTTAGGAACTACTTGGTTTGCTTTAGAGATTTATTTATGTGCTCAAAAATCTTGGAGAGGGGCATTCCTAAATTACTATAATTTTGATGACATGGAAGTTTCGGCAAGTTTGTATTGTAACCAAAATTTTAAAACTAAGGTCATATGTGGGTGTACCCATGACAATCTAAGGGAATCGTTTTTCATCCTCAACACTCATAGTCTCACAAAGATGGTAGATCATTTTAGCCCATGAAGTTTTAGGAAACAAAGAGATCATTTTGATCTTCAAGATTAGGGTTAATGACATCCTTGTAATATCTTAATTTTATTTCATCCTCTAAATTTTTCGTAACTCTAAAGTGAAAAATAAATTCTAACACGAGCTAATGATTTCATTCAATGTCCATCAAAATTTCTCTAATATATTTATGACAATTTGCATTGAGCTTTGTTTCCATCAATAGACTCCATCATTCAAATACTCCATTCACCACACTAAGGTTTTGATATATTGAAGAGTGTATCACTCATCACAACAAAAAACCGAGGTTGGATGCTTTCATTTTTATTCATTTCATATTCATAACTCTAATACATATGATGAAAAGGCAACTAATTTCTAAATTTTGCTATTCATCAAGTTTCCTTTTAAAACACCCACAAAATTTACCATAAGCCTTTTTAATTTGACTTTGGAAAGAAATGCAATCAAAAGTTGTGAAAAATAGTGATTAGTATTTATATGTACATTAACTTGATTTAATCTTAATTTAATAAAAAAAATTATACTTGTGGAAAAAATGTGAAAAATAGTGATTAGTATTTATATATACATTAACTTAATTTAATACAAGAAATTTATATTTATGAAAAAATGCAATTATAAGCTATGAAAAATAGTGATTAATATTTACATATATATATATATATATATGAACTTGATTTAATCTTAATTTAATACAATAAATTTATACTGGTTAGAAAGAAATACAATCATAAGTTGGAGAATAAGTTAAATAGTATGTATATCTCGTAACAGTCAGCAATTACACTCAATTACACTATATGCAAATAATGTAATAAGTATAAGTGTACTGAAACATTGAAAAATGATTTTCACGTTAAGAGTTTATGATGGTGTTGTAACCATAAAAAAAAACATTAAAATAATGCAAAGTTGTAAAATGTGAGTAATATATACTTTTCAATGCAATAATGTCTAAAGTAAGGCTTCACATTTTCATTAGCATTCCGTTCACGAAAGGCATAGAGATGTATCATCCCTAAATGATTTCTTTCTTTTTTTTTCAAAAGAAAAATAGCTTAACATTGATATTCATGTGAATCAAAGGATATGGTTACATCACTACGAGATCAAAAGATCCTTCTAGAAGCTGAATGGTAACAAATAGGGCAGAAAGATATTCATCCAAAGTCAGATAAGTCCAAAGAAAATACCCGCCTATCTCTAGAGAGAGAATCAAACAAGTCCAACGAGAACGCAAGAAGAACCCAGGCTGTGGGAAGCACTCAAGGGATCAATTAATCATAAGGAGATGAGCTTCATCCATGGAGACTGAAGACATCTAAATTCTTCCATCAATGCCCAAAGGCATGCAAAAAGGTCATACAAATTAACTTTTATAGTGAGATTCTAGAAGAGTTGAATCTCACCTCCCCCAACAATACTGCCTTCAAAGAATTTTGTGAAGATCATGTGACCAAAGGACAAAGAGAGAGCCTCCTTGGATAAACAGTCTGCCTTCTTATTGTGTTTTTGGAAGACATGTTGAAACTCTAGTGAGAGGAAGGAGGCTTTCAAAACCAAAATTTTATCACACTAGTAATCCAAGTCCAGAGATGATAGAGCAGCCTTATCATTTTCCCAGTTGATAACTACAGAAGAATCTCCAAAAACATGGAGGGTGGGGATCCCAATAGTCACTGCAAAGTACAATAAGGCTCAAAGGGCAAGTAATTCTGCACTGAAATTTGTGCTAAAACCATAGCCCATTTTTATACAGAAGGAGTGTGACTGACCGAGTCCAAGGAAAATACCAGCACCACCAATATTATGATATGCAGCCCCATCAAAAATACTATGAGGGTATTCGAGATCTGGCATAGCTCCAACAATCCTCGCTTTTTTCTTCTTACATTTCAATGGATATGATTGTACCTGAGCCAAGATCCTATTACAGGTAGTAATTGCATCAATTTTCCTACCATCGAAAATGGAAAGGTTGTGTGTAGTCCAGATATTCCAAATGAGAAAAAGGGGAAGATGTGAGCTCACCCCAAGTTGATGATACTAATCCTTAATGTTTTCCGGGATCGTTGTTTTAATCCAAGAAATATATTGACCATATTTCCGGTGGAGAAGATCAATTATATTTCTTACAAAGGAGCAAAACATGAAAATGTGATTAATAGATTCCTCACTATTCATGCACAGACAGCATCTGCTCGGACCAAACCAACCCTGTCTTAATAAGATATCCCAAGTGCTGATGTGGTTCTCCAAAATGAGTCAAAGGAAACATTTTAGTTTTAAAGGGATTTCGCATTTCCAAACTTGAGCATGGATTTTGTTATAAGATAGTGGCACATGAGAAGATACAATAAGGCCATATGCTAAACTAGTCGTAACCTCTCCATTTTTGGTATTATGTATCCAAAGTAAAGTATCTTGTGTCTCTTTTAATATGATCCCCCCATGAGATAGGCCATTAATATAACCAGTCCATTCTGCCTTCCATATTCCACCCAAATCCAGGTCCTCAGTCGTTAACCAGTAAGAGTGCTTGTCGAATCCACCTTCTATAATTCGAGCATTGTTGAGCGTGCATATGCCATAGTCCATTAAATAAGCCTAAATATCCCCAGAGAGAATAAAGGATGAGTTATGTCCAGCTATCAGGTCAATACCCAGCCTGATCTTGTTTCCATTTCCCACTTTCCATCCAATTTTCCTGCTAATCCAAGAGAGGGATCTAACAAAGTCATTCCAAAAATAGGAGGTACATCTTACCGAGTACCTGTGATTTCACAAACAATCATCAAGTGAAAGGTTTTTGAGGTATTTTTTACAATATGATTCCAGATTCCATATCCTTTCAAAACCAACCATATGCTCTTCAGTCTGATGGAAGTTCCAAACCATTCCAGGTTTTTTCATGTTCCATCCACCATAGTCCACTGGTCTTGAGATGGTATGCCAATCAACCAAATGCATCCTTCATCTTCCCATCGGGCTCCACCAAAGGAAAGTAAGCATACATTGACGAAGTCGGTTCAGTATGGACTTAGGAACCCTGGATAATGCAAACCAATACATCGGTATGCTAGTTAGAACAGCTCGGATAAGAATTAATCTACCCCCCAAGGTGAGGAGTCTATAAGACCAGTGACTAATCCTTTTCTCAAAACTCTTAGTAAGCCATCTCCATTCATTGATGCCATAGCTAGTAGGTTTAAGACAATATATGAGGTACTTAAAGCCTACATCAATATGTTTCATTTTGTAGGAAAGTACTGTTGTGATGCAATCCCTGATCCCTTCATCAACTTCATTAAAAAGAAAAGAAGATTTATCTATACTTATACACATACCTAAATCCGAGCACAAGAGGTTCAAAGAATCATAAAAGGATTGCCATTCTTCCATAGACCCAATGTCGAAAAGTACTACATCATTGACAAAGAGTAAGTGTGTTATAGATAGTAAGGATGAGACTTTAATACCTTTAATTATACCTTTTTCTGAGCATCTTTGATAATGAGACTGAGACCTTCAATAACCAGGAGGAACAGAAGCGGAGAGAGGGGGAAACCCTGGCGAATGCCTCGAGAAGCAACAAAGAAACCTGTTGGAGTGTCGTTGATCATGACAGAAAAAAATTGAGGAATTGATACATCCCAAGATCCCGTTAACCCCCTCCAGAGGGACACCAATTTGTAAAAGTATAAGTCTCAGAAAGATCCAATTAACTCTATCAAAAGCTTTGACAAGATCTAGTTTGAGCACTAGAGCTTTCAATTTTTTAGTTTTAATGGAGTGAAGAATTTCCTGGGTGATCCCCACCGACTCAAAGATTTGCCTATTTTTGAGAAATCCAAACTGTTCACCTGAAAGGGCCTTATCTAGAAAAGGATTTAGACAGCTGGCCGCAATCTTAGAGGTGAGTTTATATATCAAGTTGCAGAGAGAGATAGGCCGAAAGTCTGCAAACGTTAGAGGCTTTTCGCATTTGGGGATAAGGGTTAAGAAAGTAGAGTTTATGGAGTTGATAAGCTTACCCTCTTTTCTAGATGGTTCCACTACTCTAAGAAGATCCTTTCCAACTAAGTCAAAAAACCAGAGAAAGAACTCAATTGGCCATCCATCAGGACCAGGACTCTTGTCCCTTTTAAATCCTTTTAAGGCACCTTCAACTTCAGCTATGGTGACCTCTGAAGTGAAGACACCAACATCATCTTTGGAGATGTACGAAGGAAATAGCTTAATAACCTTCAATTGGTCCCCGATGTTCATTTTCCCATCATCTTTAAACAACTCGGTGAATTATTTTTCTCCCATTGACTTGAGTTGTCTTTCCTCGTCCATCATCATTCCATTTTCATTCTGTAAAGCCCATATAGCATGGAATTTTCTACGGTGCTGAAGCAAAGCTGTGGAAGAATTTAGTGTATGCATCCCCCAGCTCAATCCAGATTATTATGCTTTTCAATTTCCAATTCAGAGCATTGTGAACTAACAACTTCTCCTTTTGAGCTTTGAGAATATATAGATTCTCGACCTTGTCCTTAGAGAGAATTCTAGAAGGACAAGAAGTTAAGAGGGAGTGGATCTCCTTGTCGATAGCAGTCAACAAACTATTTCTATTCAGTTTATGCTTCTTTTCCCATACCTTAACAACACCTTTAAGTCTTTTGAGTTTAAAAACCAAACGATACATATCATCAACATCAAGGGAAGAGGGCTCAAAAATCCAGTTTATATTAACAACCAGTGAGAACTCATCCTCTATCAACCAAGCACGATTGAATTTGAAGGGGTAGATGTGCGAGGAAGAATAAGTATCCCATTCCAAACAAACCAGACAGTGGTAAGAGATCATAGATGGAAGAGACCAAGATCGATACCTGTGAAGGTGAGGCAAGAGTGAGTCCAAGGCTAAGAACCTGTCAAGCCTTTTGTTGATGCCCTCCTCACCCACATGTCCATTTCTCCAAGTAGGGCCAGAGCACAATGGGGACATAACTACCATCTTATTAATAGCCAACAACTAAGTGAAAAAGGGAGTCAGAGGGTCCAAATGAGCTTTACAACCCCATATCTCCCCATCATTGAGGGTGAAATTTAAGTCACTTGCTAAAATCAGATTAGGTAAGTCAAATACCTCCAACCAATGCATTATTCCATAAGACTTCCCTGTTCAAATAGGGCCCATAACAGTTAAGTAAAGAGAAGTCCAAGTAAGAGCCCCTAAACTTGGCCTTAACTTGGCCTTAACCAGTATATAGAGAGAGTCAAGGAGTGTGTTTACTGACCAATGTCATCAAGACAGATGGCCTCGCAGAAGAGGCTGTGGTAGTGGAGCGATTGACATCCACTGTCCACACCACATCATTGAGCTTCAACAAAGTCACCATCCCCGCTTCTACTTGATGTGTAAATTCGAAATTGGAAATTGACGTTTAAAAATGCCCTTGTTTTAAACTAGTACATATCTATTTTATATACGAATTTATTAAATATTAAGAAATTAATTGAGATGTAAATTCTTGGACTCTTCATAAATATGTAGAGCTGTGTAAAAATTGAGATTTTATTAATTTTATACGAGAAAAAAATAAATTGTATATTATATGGTCTTTAATATTAAATTGTTTTTGTTTTTGTTTTTGATAATTAATTTTTTTATAAAAATATTTAACCTTTGATTTATAATAATAAAATTATTTTTTTCAATATATAAATTCAAAAATACAAACTAAATTTTTTTGGTGCCGTCACCAATATTTCAAAATAAAAATCTATAATATTTTCTTATTATGAACACCAACATGGAAAAGGAACAAAAATCTATAATATTTTCTTATTATGAACACCACATGGAAAACTCGAAAACTTTATTGATGGATTATCTCACTCATATTCCCCATGGAAAGGGATGGAAGTATGTGTCTTGTTTATCTTTTAAAATGTTTAGATCAATAAAATCTAATACAATTTTTAAGTGTGTTTATTTTTTATTTGTTTATGTAGAATTTAGTTTTTGATGATGATGATAGTTAACATTCATTTAGATCAATTTTGATTTACAGAACCTTAAGAAAGAAAAGTGACGAACTACTTGGTTTGCTTTCGAGTTTTACTTATGTGCTCAAAAAGCTTAGAGAGGAGCATTCCTAAATTAATATGATTTTGATGAGATGGAAGATTGAGGGGTTTGTATTGTAACCAAAATTTTAAAACTAAGATCATGTGGGTGTACCAATGACAATCTAAGAAGAATATTTTTTCAACATCAACACTTATAATCTCACAAAGATGGTAGATCCTTTTAGCCCATGGAGTTTTAGGAAACAAAGAGATAATTTTGATCTTCAAGATTAAGGTTATGACCTCTTTGTAATATCTTAATTTTATTTTATCCTCTAAAATTTTAGTAACTCTGGAGTGAAAAAAAAAACTCTAACATAAACTAATGATTCCATTCAATGTCCATCAAAATTTCTGATATATTTATGACAATTTGCATTGATCTTTGTTTCCATCAACACACTCCGTCATTCAAATACTTCATTCTTCACTACACTAAGGTTTTCATATATTAAAAAGTGTCACTCATCACACAACAAAAATGAAGAAGGTTGGATGCTTTCATTCTATTCATTTCATATTCATAACTCTAATACATACAATGAAAAGACAACTAATTTCTAAATTTTGTTATTCATCAAGTTCCATTTTAAAACATTCCACAAAATTTACCATAAGCTTTTTTAATTTGATTTTGGAAAGAAATGCAGTAAGGATGCGAAAAATAGTGATTAGTATTTATATATATATTAACTTGATTTAATCTTAATTTAATTTAAGAAATTTATATTTATGAAAAAAAGTGAAAATAGTGATTAGTATTTATATATACATTAAATTAATTTAATACAAAAAATTTATACTTGTAAAATAAAATGCGATCATAGACTATAAAAAAATAGTGATTAATATTTACACGTACATAAACTTGATTTAATCTTAATTTAATACAAGAAATTTATATTTTTAGAAAGAAATACAATCATATATTGGAGAATAAGTTAAATAGTATGTATAGCTCATAACAATTAGCAATTACACTTAATTTCACTATATGCAAATAATGTAATAAGTATAAGTGTATTAAAATATTGAAAAATGATTTTCACATTAAAAGTTCATAATGGTATTGTAACCACATAAACAAACAAACAAACAAACATTAAATTAATGCAAAGTTGTAAAATAAGTGTAATGTATACTTTTCAATGCAATAATGTCTAAAGCAAGGCTTCACATTTTCGTTAGCATTATGTTCACCGAAGGCATAAAGATGTATTATCCTTAAAATGATTTTTTTTTATGGCATTTTTAACCATTTCCGTATGGATAGTCTTAAATTACTAACCTTCAATTAATACATTTGTTTTTTATTATATATATCTGCACCACATATATTTGCATCGAGAATCTATATATGATATTATTTTAATCAATACTTTAATTTAATGGTTGTTTTAAGATCAACGTACTGAGAGACATCCAATTTCTTGAGGTGTTATTTCTCTAATGACTTTTTATTTGATTTTAAATTTTTATTTTATGAGCGGATATGGCTTTCTAATGACTTTTTATTTGGTTTTAAATTTTTATTTTATGAGCAAATATAACTTTTTAAATTTTTTTTATTTGGTTATCATTTTTTATTTTATGAGTCGATATTAAAAAAAATATTACTTTTATTTTTATTTTTGGTATATAAAGTTATGTACTTTATGTTACACATCTCCCCCTTACTAGGTTGAAAGCACCTAGCTATTCTCAATGCAATATATATTATTTGCATAAAAATAATTAATTATATATATATATATATAAATAATTGAATTATCTTATTTCAAATTTTAAAATTCTTTAATTATTTTATTTATATGTAAATGTATATAATTAGTATAAAAAAATATTATTAAAATTTTAAAATAAATAAAATTTTCAATTCTATTTAAAAATACTTTTTCAATTATACTTCTTAAGAAATTCCAAATATTTTCAATACTTTTATACCATAATAAAAACATGAAATACAACGATGGATGTTCTAACACGTCAAACTTTTCATAATTTTGGTTTCCTCTTAACTCTATGTATGCTTCAAAATGTGAGTAATGTATTTGGAGAGATCTAACTACACAACTCTAATGTTCGTGATTCTGGTTTTCGAGTAACAATTAATTACTAACATCTTCACTCTCCACTAATTTGAAAATGTTTATCGTTTATTCCTTATTTTAATTCTATTTAAATAAAAGGAACACCTAGCCAAATGGTTTACAAGTGTGTTACAATAACAATATATAAGGAACACTTAGAAACTTTTAGTTTATCACCATTTTACGAGACTTCTCCTAGTTTCAATAAACATCCTTGATGCAGGAGCATCTTTGAGTTCGAGTAATCTGCAACACCCAAAAATATTTTTCATTATGCATTGTAAATAATAAATAAATTGAATAAGGACTGTGTTTTTTTATGATTGGTTCATTTGTTTATCAATTAGCTTGCCTTGTGTTTATTTCTCTCATGTTCTTACTCATAGTTTTGTTATAACATGTTATTACTCATGCTATAACTCTTGTATATGAGGGAATTGTACATTGTGATCACACACATCTTGTTTGGCCATGCTGGCACTCACTCATGTTGAGTAGCCCAACCACGGTTAAGTCAAATGTTTCACACCCAAGATACCATCACGAACTCCTAGCCTGCCAAGAAAGGAGACAAGTCATTGAAGAAGGTGAACGATTTTGATAACTGTTCGCTCTTGGCAGAGGAAACGAATCGATCCATGAGGCAAGACAAAAACTTAAAAAGAGAAATAGAAGCGATGAGAGGTGGGTTGGTTCAACAAAAAAGGAGAGGTCATGAAGGACACGCTGGAGAAACAAATCCAGTCAATGAACAATGTGAAGGCAATGCTGAAACATAGTATCGACACATTAACTCAGAGACTCTATCTGCCTCACGATTTCAGAGCTATTTTTTTTTTGTAAGTTGAGATCTAATCTATTAAAAAGAGATAAAAAATAGTAGTACAGGCAAAAATACAGTCCGGCCTGCTCAGGTGGAGTAGGTATGGAGTGTCAAAGTATAGTTAGACCCTCGCTCGGGAGGGAAAACAGATCGAAAATGACCCTCCCTCTCGGAGGGAAAACATGCCCGCCAAATGAACATAGACAAAAACTCTTACAGTTCAAAGAGGGTGTGGCAAGAGCCAACACGTGGACAATACATGAACAACGAAAATAAAACATAAACAAAACTAAGCGGCACGTGGCTGGAAGAACCTGAACGTGGCGCATGCAGCAGGTGGAAGGACACATGGTCGTGAAGACCGCGGGTCATGGTTTCTACCTAGGCCATGGTTCTTCTGTGATTGGACATGTGTAACCTGGAGACTCTGGATGTGTAGGCTCGCCTGAAGATGTCGCCGAACTGTCATCAGATGTCGCTATTTCCTCGTCATTGGAGCTGGATGCTTCCTTCCTGGAGAATACAGGTGGCTTTTTGGTGGGTAATGGAGAGGCCTTCTTTGAGACAGTTGGGTTGGACGAGAACTTGCACGTAGAGCTGGAAGAGGGTCGGAGGTGTGACGGGGGAATGGAGTTCTGTGGTGGAGTCGAGGTATCAAGCAGACATGGAGACGCATGAGGCAGGATCGGTTGGGGGCCTGGTGGTGCCGTCTCCTGGGGGGTCATGGGTGCAGGAACAGGGGGGGTAGGGCGTGGCGGAACCAGCGGATTAAATCAGAGGACCATGCGCGTGAGCAGGTTTTTGAAAACCCAGTAGCTCTGTCGTTGCTCCACTGTGCGTCCTACTACCCTAAGTGCACCAGAAAATTGGTCCTCCCAGTCTGAGACAATTCTTTGCACTTCCTCTGGAATTTCCAGGTTGAAGCCATTGTTGCTAGCTTGAGAGGAGAGGGGAATATGGCCTTTTGACAGAGCATGGCATCCTCGTCCCCTACGTGAAGTGCCTCTTTGTATTCTAGGCATGGTGGGGGATCGATATGGCTGGCAGGCGAGCAGAGATAATGGAGAGCGGTGCGAGGGCGCGGAGCAGCAGAGAGACAGGTGAAGGTGGCGTGAATCAGAGGGTGGTGGCCATGTTGCACTGAGCGACCAAGGAGAGCTTGAGGAACCGGGAGAGCGATGATGAACCGGATAATGAACCAGCGGAGCAAAAGAGCGAGGTAAATCCTGAGGGCCATAATCCCAATTGAATGGTGCTTGTGCGAAGCGCAGTAGCCCAGCGGAGGAGTTATGGCGTCCAAGCTGCAATGAGACAGCTTCGTCCTGCCATCAAGCTGTCGAGTGGCCACGCTAGTCTGTGTCTTAAAGGCCATTAATGGCAGTGGGTTGAGCGCTGGATGGAGGGGCCACGTTAGCCTCCACGTCGGTCTAATTCACACCCGCATCCGGGGACGATTTCAAAGCTGTTACAACATCACAAATAACCATTTTGTTGAATGTTGCTACTCATGCTAGTATTTGTTGTAATGTAAATATGTGATTTTTCCTTTAATCAATAAAATCCTGTGTGTGTTTCATTGGTATCTAATAGTTAAATCTCTGTGTTATTTTGTATTACATTTGATAATAACATGATGGTTTTCCACTGTGTATTCTAAGAGCGAGTTGAGGTTATGTAACTTGTTGTTTGTTGCAACATCCAACCTCTGAGTCAATCTTAGACATTATGTGTGGTAATGCATCTTTTTATCAATTTTTTTTTTTTAAATAAGCATATTTAAGCAGCTTTGCTGCTCATCCCACTTGTCTAGATAAAAATTAATGAAAATATCTACATTATTTGATAAGATGCTTTATGTCCTATAATTATTTGTTATAATGACACATAATATGATGTTTCACTACTTTTTCAAACTTTATGAACCATCTAATACCACCACAAATTCTCCATCCAAATTTCCACTCAATTTTATTTGAGAATTAAGCAAATTTCCATGATAAACTTTAGATTATGGAGTAAGCTACCGACGCGACGATTTTTCTCGGCGACAATCATCGCGCCGACACTCCGACCACCAGCGATTCCTACTCTCCGTTGTCGGCCGCCCATTGGGAGTCACCCCGTTAGTCCACTCCTTCCATCGCCGTTAGCGCGCCCGCCATCTCCCTCCGTCCGTCACCGTCCCATCCATCCAATTAATTTGCCACCAAACTCCTCCCTGCACAATTCAAACAACCATCCCGCCTCTTCTCTGTACGCCTTGCTCTGCCTTTTCTAGATGCCTCTGCGCTCGCCCTCGCCATTGCGGAAGCATGGCTCGACCTCAGCATATCCCGTGTCTTGATGAACTCTATACGACTCCTGGAGTCTTGCTTGCCCACCAGGAAATAAAGAGCCCATACGCAGCCCTCATGCGAGCTCCAGTTTGAATAGTCAGTGGAGGAAGGGTGTTAACAGTAAATAATTAATTGCGAAAGCGCTTGTGTGCTTAGCAGGTATTTTGGGGTTGTTACGGACGACTTCAACAGCCTGGTCAACCTAAGTGTGGATCCAGCCTCAGTTATGAGTAATAAGGATGAGTCACAAAGATAGGGTCGGCTTTGAGACTCGCCTTTGAAGGATCTAGCCCCCCATATGGCATTTATTGGGCTTCGCTCATTAGCTTTGAACACTGCTATTATCCAGTAATGGGGAATCTGTAGGGTTTTAGCTTGATGAGTTATCTGGGCACCGGAAATACTTCCAGAATGCTAAGTTATTTGGGCTACGATTTGCCCAACTTCAGTGACAGAGGAAATAATTGCATAAAACATTTGAACCACCTTTCGAATGTACTATGTTCCGGGCAAGGCGTGAAGAAGAGGCGGTAATCAGGATGGTTGTTTGAATCGTGAAGGTAGGTGGCATTAATGCGTGGACAAGGATGGTGAATCCGACGGACGGAGGGGGACGACCGAAGATGTAACGGCGATCCGGGGCGTGACGGAGGGTTGGAGAACGGGGTGATGGAGGCGTGGTAGAATGGCCAATGGACAACGGGGAGGAAGGAATCGTCGGTGGTCGGAGTGCCAGCGTGACGATTGCCGCCGGGCAAAATCGTCGCGTCGGTAGCTTACTCCCTTCGTACTACTCTTTTGGCGATCTGTACACTGTTTTACTCCCTTCGTAGCTTACTCCCTTTGTAATATGGCGATCTGTACACTGTTTTGGAAAGTGTACTAGTTTCGTTTTACTCCCTTCGTACTACTCTTAGGTTAAGTAGTGCACTTGCACCCTAATTTTTTGTACATGTGCAAGCATCAATGTTCACGAACAACCATGAGGATAACTCAATACAACTAATCAATGTCACACACACAACTTGGTGAAACTACATAGATGCCATATAAGTGATTGAACTTAAGTCAACCATGGATAATTAAACTAATTTAGTGCATATCCAAGCCAACTTGAAAATGTGGAACAAGGTAGCCAACTTGAAAATGCGGAACATGGTAGTGATCAACCTCAAGCACAATACCTAAGGTCAATCGTTATATTTTGAGCACACCTTTGGGATTATTCATTATGCCATTCACTTATATGAATATGTAATCTTAATTCATTACAAATGAGCAATCCAACACTTAGCATTAGTGTGGCTCACCTCATAACCTTCCTAAAGGTTTTATCAAAAAGCAATTGTTTTATAACCATGGTTTAGTTTTTGAAGTAAGCTCATTCCCTAACAGAATGCACCACGATGTGATGCCCCCAGCGTGGACCTTCTACGATGGCGGCACTCTGAGTTTTGTCCTCCAGCAACGACATCCCTATTCGTCTGACACCTGTGAAATGCTTTCGACAACTGGTCCCGACAACGTTTTCTAACTCTGATAACGGTGAATTGGTGACGACAACAAGATCACTATTCCATGAACTCATGTCTAACGCCACCACCATGCATCGACATCGTCACAATAAATGCGTACATCAACCTAGGGAAATTGGGATTTTCCCACGCCCAATTATGTCGCTTGTCAAGATTCAAGCCACATAGCTAGTGCATTCGTTATGTGGAACATTCATTCATATAGGGATTTGATTGGATTGAAGCCATGAGCACCAAAGGAAACGTAGGCAGAGGAAGATAAGCATCCGTGTTTTCTTTAGTTGTATGTCCTTTCAATCATTCTACTACCGAGGATAATTCGATCCATCTATACAACATTTGTTTTGTTGAGTTTCTAATTGATAAACAGTGTATTGTTTGATAGTGAATGGTTGTACATTTTCTCTATGCCTACAGTTTATTGAATTCCAGTTTATTTAGGTATGATTCCTACTTATGAACATGCATTTCCCTCATTGCAACTATCAACATTTATATGCTTTGCAATCCGCGAAACGTCACATCCCAGACTCTAATTGGATTTTTTTTTAACTTCAGTGCTTTTTCAAGAGGAACTACTCAATTAGTTTCAAATTGTACTCAAAATATGCATGAATTGAGCCATGAAGTATAGTATCCCTCTTTTCCCCTCTAATATGCAGCCACAAAATGTTCTACAATTGCAACTACAAGTGTGCATCGATCCATATTTGATAAAAAATCAAATATAACTTCATCTTGACCAATTTTGGTGGCATGTTTTGAAGCTGGATTGAATTTAGTACTCATGGGAGGATGATCATTGATCTCCTAATCAAACCCTATGCCCCAAAAGTTGAATAAAGTCCAAAGTTTAACCAAAATTGACACATTGCAAATTTTGCCTAAATTGTATAATGAGTCGATGACATGACTCACTAAGATCCTCCAAAACCAAGATGAGGTCCCATAACTGTAGTTTAGTTACTCATAATTGTTTTGCACCTTCCAAAATGATGTAGTGGTTGAAAGTGGATAAACCCTAACCATTACAGCTGAAAATAGATGTTGATTTGGTCTCCAAAACCTAACTTCCCCACTAAACCATCAATGAAAGAAAGATTGTTCACATTGGAGATAGAACTTATCATTGTCCACAACATTTCTTCTAAATAAAACCTTCAATTTCACCATTCTATATCCATGTAGACATCAAGGTTATGCTATCAGAATTTATGTTGAAAGTAACAAAATTAACCATTATCATGTTTTCCTCTTTCACCATTTGGGAGCAATCAACACAATCATTTGGTTGGAAACTTGGGCACAAAAAAACTAAAAGAACCCTCCCTTGGTTTAGTTGTAGATGTCCATTGCCTTCTGCAACTTACACCAAGGTACTATCATTTCGCTTCAGTCTTAGTGTCATAATATAAAATCCATTCTTTACATGTTATGCATATTGTCTTTTTAGCTAATTTTCTTATTTATCTTCCATACATTAATAAATAATTAAATTACTAGTTTAGTTTAGTTTCCGCTTTTTATTTTGATCTATCTCTTGAGGTAACACAAACTTCATGTAAGTATTTTTTGTACATGTTGATGAGGAATCGGCTACACCAAATTTGATAACAATTGTTAGAATTTAATTCCTCTGCCATAGTGTCTTTTTATTTGTACTAAAGTTACATGGTTGCACACTATTCATAGCCCTTCACCCTATTATCACTAGGGGTGGTTGCACATTCTTCATAGTAAACCTTATGGATTTATCTCTACTTAATGCTTGTCCATTTTTGGGCCTTTCCATTAAGATGTTTCCCTAACCTTTTCAAATGACATGACTTTGTCTTTGGGTAGGGAGTCACCATATGAAAATGGTTAGAGCAAACTTTGAAAAGGAAGGCAATGTTTTGTAATCCCAATGTCAAGTCCAAATTTGATATCCATTTGCTAACCCAATTCACCTATGAATACCTTTGCGTAGATCAATGTAATTAATACATATGATGGTGAAAGCTATAAAAACCTACTCATAAGTTTTAGTAACCAAGTATATGAACATACCTAGTTAGTGGTTATTAAAGACTCATGACCCCAATAGGATCCATATCAAAAATACCATTAAAGATTTGATCTATAAGTTGAAATGTGACTATGTATACTTATAAATATGTGAAGCTCCAATTTAACATGATGATTATGTCAACACGAGTGCCATAAACAAGTGGTTGGAACACCTCCCTAGAGTGTGTTTGGAGGAGGGAATGATGAAGTGATTCTTGTGACAATCTCTTGAAATATCTTTGTGACATAGACTATGATACATTGTTGTGATAAATTCAATGATTAACGGTGAAATTGCTCAGACTATGTTCAATTCTCAATATGGAATCATCACTGACTATCGTAACTTATGTATGCGACCTCTAAATTAAGTGCAAATTGAAGCTCTCGAATATAAGACATCAGAGACCATTATCAACAAAATTTGATTGGTGTTGTTGTAAGAACCTTGGGGGTATATGACACATTATTTAGAGGTATCCATACAAAATTGGGAGGCAAAACAAATGGAAGATGATAATGGACCTTGAGGTCCAAGACCTTATAGCCATGACCTTTTCATGCAAATATTTATGTTGGAGTGAACTATTTTGAAAAGATATCCTTTTGTTTGATCGTGTTGCATTGATCCCATCACACAGAGTCTCCGAATGTATTAAAGGGGAGAAAAGAAATATCAATGCTCCTTGTACTTTCCTATCCACAGTAAGCAAACCCCCAGGAGAAAGGGGTACTGCTCCCCTGCGATATGAGCTGTAAGTATTTTGGAACGCCTTGTTTGGATGTTACTCATGAATCTAGATATATGATTTTGTTGTATGTATTGAGGTGTTGTACTCTCTATTGTAGTTATTCATGTTCATATGGATCAGAGGACAAAAGAGGATATGATACATATAAACGCAGGGGGTCGTTTTCAAAACAGAGGGGATGCCAATGTCATTTTAATGTAGAAGATTTGAATCAAAGTCCCCATTTATCAATATTGACATACAATGCATACGATCATGAAGATGGGTATGGATGGCCCTATCATGTTTAACACGACAAATATGGCGATGCTAGGGCCTTGTATTGTCCCAAGCTTTCAAGGAACATTATCAGTTACGTGGATAATTGTTTTTATATGGGAGTGCCAATTGATGTTGTATGTCAAATGCACATTGAGCGACATGTGGACATAGATGTCAAACAACATAGTAGAGATTTATTCTTGACCAAGAAAGATGTTGCAAACATCTATGCTCACATGAGGAAGGGAAATTATCACCCACATAAGAAAGATGAAACAAGTGTGAACCTTTGGTTCCAAAGACGACCTGGTGATTTTTTCTTTTTCCAGAAGCCCAATGGTCCAAATGTCCCATTTATAATTGGCATCTTAATAAAATGGATGTTGGAGACAATGGAAAAACTATCCCACAAGGGTCTAATAGGAATGGATTCTACATTCAACACCAATACATATGGAGTAATGTTAATTTTGAATGATTCTTTAAAAATAATTGATTGAGTTTTGATTTGCTATGATTGATAGCCCAGGGCTAAGTTCAACTTTTCAGCTGTATGCACTTGTGGTATTCGATGGCCAACAAAATGAGGTGCCAATTACCTAGGTTGTTGTGTCACGAAATACATCAGCCAATATTTCCACATGGTTGGAGTCTCTAATGAACAGGTGTTACCAACTCCGCCCCGACTGGAAAGTCAATGCGTTCATGGTCAATGATGCACTAGCTGAAATTTGTGCTTCGAGGTAACTTTAATTTCGCCATTATGTGAATAGATTTAGTGTAAGAACATGTCACTTAAACACATTGACTTTTACATGAGGGTAACACGATGTCGGCTGATATTGTGTGTTTGGCAAGTATTGAGGGCATGGAAAAAAATAGCTACAATTTGACCCCTAGTACACAACGACCAAATGATATGTTGGATAGGTTGGTTAAAATCATGAACGATTGTTCGAATGTTGAATCTGTCATTGAGCACACGAATAGATTTTTCATGGATTTTGCAATGAAGTAAAAGTTCTTGAAGTATTTTCACTCCAATTGGGTTGGAGGTCATAAATTATGTAAGTTCACATACGATAGTTTTTTATTTGGATTTTGTTCTTCGTAAATATTCTCCTTGCACTACTTCGTTATTTATATTAGGGATATGAGTCAAAGGCTACCGAGATTTCTCCCATGCCAACAAAGAGACAAATAATTTTGTCGAGTCATACCATTATTTCTTGAAGTCTAAATTTCTATTGGATCGACAGAAAAAATGTGGTCAAAGAATGGATTGGTTGATATACCAACTCTTGAAAAATGTTGAACTGAATTACCAATTTAGGGATATTTTTAAAGAAGCTAGATATTTCAATAATTACAATAGGGATAAGCAGATTGACTCCTCAGTGGAGAAAGAAAAATGATTTTTTAATAGTGATTGTTGGCATCATGAGAGCATATCTCATGCTTATTGTGTGAGAAGTCAAATCGATCACGACAATAAATACCTTATCACCTGGTATAATATGTGACTTCCCTTGGTTTGTTGATGGAAATACTTGCAAGCATGCAATATAGGTCAATTGTTTGTACTTGTCATCATGCAGTCAGGAGTTGTCACTAGAGAAAAATGTAGAATTCATGCATTTGATAGTGTAGCACCCAGTGAAGTCAACAATCCCATTGAGATAGATATGGAGACACCAATTGTTGATGTGGATGTATACATGGTTCCGATGGTCATTGGAGGTTATGATCAAGATGCCGAGGCACTTAAATTGGCCTGGGAGCGTGTGTTTGGCTACATTGATGTGCTTAGAAAAATCCTTCATTGTACTTTGGAAAGTACCCTAAAGTTGGAGGCCCTAATTAAACACGTGTTTAATGAAGCAAATAATCAATTTACACTTGGGTTGAGTACTTTCAAGTCATCCTTGAAGTGGAAGAAGAGTTTCCTCATCCCTACAAATAAAAGGTGAAGAAGCAAACATAATATAGACTTAGATATTGATCTAAATGTATGCCTGTTTGAAGATGAACATTTCAACTTTTGCATATTTGAAGAACAAGAGATGCCCTCAATCAAAGAACGTGTCCCCTACTAACTTCAATAAGTTATATTGGTTGAGGGTGTTAATTTATTTAGATTGCATTGTGTTTCCATCACCATTTTCTACTTGTATTGGTTGTGCATCCACTTATAGTGTTCATGCTATGTACGTTTGATGCAATCAAAGTTTGGATGTATGTAATGACCATATATGCCATGATGTGATCCAACTAGAAATGTTATGTGACAAATAAACGAGCTTCCCATTTTCATCCTCCTCCTTCAGAATAAGTTGGTCTGGTCGACAATTCCCTAGTCATCTAAGGGCAAGGTTTTCCTATGAGATGTATTCATATATTTGTAATATTGTTTGTTATAGCTTAATTATCAATTTTTATAGCACTACTGTATTTCCTGTTGTTAATCCATTGTGATGACATTGACAATCTACATGTTAGGCAACTGTAGAAAGTGAATACTGGTTTTCGATGGTTTATGATAGAAAATGCATTGTGTTTTTTTTTTTAAATTTCAAGGTAAGGTTGGGAAATCGTATCCAAATGGTTTTATTTACTTTAAGATTTGATGCTTTGTATAGATTATCGTCAATGGTTTTAGTAGCATTATTGCTACCATAAGTCGTGTGCTCAAGGTTGCATCTGAGTTAATTTTTGTTACACCTCATATGTGCATATAATATTTTGCCACTTTAGAATTTACATAAATTCTGCAAATTTTGAAGTAAAGGCAAATTTTGGAGGAAAGCAAGTGTTGAAGCAAATTTTTTTATTTATTTTTATTGCCTCACTTGCAGCAACAATATGGGTAACCATTAATCTTATCGCTAGTTTCAATTTAGGGAGGTCTCTGGGTGTCCACGTGATGGTTCACGGGGCTATTGGGAAAAGTCAAGCATTCTTTATAATCATGATTGACGTGTGGAGACTTGTGAAATAAGAGATGCCACATGTACTATGATCGGGTCTCATGTAGTGTTTTTTACAAGGAGTAAAATTTAACTCGCGTACTAAAGGAGTAATTTCTCTTTCACTTGTATGGATAAATTATTTTTGACTTGCCTCATATATTTTAGTAATTGACTCAATGTCAATTCCCTAATATCTGCTTGTTATTTAGAACTGATGTGACATATATGTTTGGTTTAATTTTTCAGCCATGGCTATCCAAGATTTATGATGACTACCTTATTCTATCAATATAACATCACCATTTTGAAGCCAACTAAGTTTCTTATTGCTTACTTTTTTAGAGTACCAATGCATAACTAAATAAAAATAATCCTGAATAAAGTAAAGCATATCCAATACTTTAGTTACTGCAATCGATGTTAGTTATATGAGCTATTGATTAGGTTATACAATGAGGGTGAACTTTTAAAATAAGAAATACTCTGCATAGTCAACCGTATAAAGAAAAAACAAGTTGAGAGCACATATACAATAAGCAGAAGTTGATGGTTGTAAGAATAGTCAAACATATACCTAAGACATTCTTTCTATATTAGAGTTAACAACAAAACAGGAAATAATTCTATAGCAATTAACATCAATACTATCACAACATCCATGTTACAAAAAATTAAGTCCAACATACCTTTCTTCTTCCTTTCCCTTTAATTTATACTTTTACAAAATAACCGTTCAAGGACTTTCCATATTCCCCAAGTAAGTTGAGACTTTTTGACTCCCCAAAATATTCAACAATAAAATATTACAATTTCACTTTGACAGAGAAAAAGAAAATAAAATTGCATTTTATGATGTTGAAGGGAGATTTCCTTGGGACTTCATGTATTGTTCCTAGACATCAAACTCTTGGTCAATAAAATCAAGGTGTCTTGGCTTAAGCAGTCTTAGAGAAACCTCATGATTAGTCATTTGTGTTGACAATGTGCTCATCCCCTTAGTGACTGTGCCATGGAAAGTGGTCATGATCTAGGCCTTATTGGTGGGTGTTCCTACATGGCCACACAAGAATTTGAGGGTGACTTCGGTCACATTCCTGATTGCTTCCATGTGTTCAACCTTAATAGTTATAATTTCAATCAGTTGTTGTTCCTTAGATATAGGCTGCTCAAGGGTCCATGGGGGTGGCAATGCACATCTCCTGAACACTTTCTCGATCGAGGCATAAAGAACTTGGCATTTTTCGAGTGATTTGGTGATGTCCTTATGAAAAAATTACCCTACCTTTAGGTAACTGTCCAAGGTGGCATTATCAAGCTGTAGTTCATCCTTAGATTTCTTGGAGGTATTGTTTGGACTAGCTGTGTTCACTTTCTGCCAAGTTGTAATAACCTTCATTTTGGTTTCGATTCCATTGATCTTGTTAGTATTGTCATGTACTTTGGCCTCTATGTCTCGAAGCTTAATTATTGTTCTATGGATCTTGAAAACTGATCAGTAACTTTATCTTGAGCACATAAATATTCCTCCTTTAGTTCAATGTAATATCTCTATTTTGACCCCTATTGCATTAAAATTGTACATGATGTAAATATCATATGTAATCATGGTGAGGAGCTCAAGGCCAAGGCCCTGCCATCGATTTAGCGTTTTATGTATTGAAAATTAAAATAATGCCGATGGTTATCGTGCTAGCCAGGCACAACATAAATTGAGACATCGTGTAAAAATGCAATTTAATAAAAATACCCACAACTAGCTATGCAATGCAACAAGAGACGGGGGCATGATTTCACAAGGAATAGGGAGGAAAATTATTCAAACCTTTGAGCCAATAATGTTGAGCCAAATGTCAATGAGAGAACCCATAAAACTCTCAACTACCCATATTGTCTTATGTGCCCAATCATTATTTCTTCCAAAAGTTGGTTGGGACAGTTAATGCATTGGGAATGGAGAGGTATGGCAGTCAATTTCGTATTGGGGCAAGCCATCATTTTTGAAAAAAGTAATTTTTCTTATGCGACAAGAAAACACCAAGAAATTGGTTCCCATTCCATTTCTCACCCATGTGTTTCTCTTCCTCACGCATCTGGAGCTAGCTGGGATTTTTTCCTCATGTTTTCCTGCAATTTCCTTCAGTTTTCCATGGTGGGAAACCCGTTTTTGTGTTGCTCAGTGGCTGTGAAGAGAGATTCACAATTTAGGGGTTTATAGAGGTTGTTTTTGCTCCTATAATGTCCATAGATGTTTGTTGAAATCGATTTTCTCTCCCAGGGTTGATTTCACCATCTACCATTTCGTTTTTTGTTGCCTAAACGTTTTCTTCATGCCGAACATTTGTGTTTGTTGTTATGTGCATCCTTATTTTGGTTTGAAAGACTTATGAGTGGAAGAGGCCCAAAATTGGCTTGATAAACCTAGTGAAGAGAGGAACCTCACCAAAAGATCAAGCGATCCTGGCTAATCTTCTATTAACACATGAGAGAACACTAGAAGGGAAGCTATGGCCCGAGGGACTGTGTAGCAGTGAAGGGAACACTTCGTTGTGTTGGGTGTGTAGGTATTGTGGAGGCCAAGCTAGATAGATCTTGTAGAGGTGTCCATAGCTCTGTGGTTGAGCTCACTAGCTTAGGAATTCTTCCTTTCCACTCCCTTAGCATCATGATAAACCCAACTGTAGATTGGCTTGATTGAACCTTGGTGTGTTTTTTGGCTATGTGTGAGCCTGTTGTTCCATTTTTCTTTGTAGAAATCATGCCCAGCTTGGGGGTGGCAGTTGTGTTGAGAGATTGATCAGCACAACTGGACTATGGTTGGCTGGAATGTTGCAGAGACATAATTACTTGTGGGCAACTTATTTTCAAGATAAGTATTCTCTTTGTAATACTTATGCAATGTACTTGCTTTAAAAATTATTATGAACATATTGAATGTATGAATGAGATTTGATTTCGTTGTATTTTCATGTAATATGCATATGTACATGTCATTTACTTTCAATGCATTATTGTTTATGGTCATGGGGCTAGATGCCCGGTTATGATGGCAATGCAGTCGTCGCGTCCTCTCCTCGACGAGAGAAGGGAGGGGACGTGACATTCAATGACATATTTGTGAAGCCCTGACATGTCATGTCTTACTTCCTTGGTAGCTTCTGCTTCTACGGTCGACATACCACTCTCGTGTTGCAAATGCTCTATTTGGTACATCAATCCCGCTTTATCTACTTCCATCTCATGAATTTTTATTTGCATGGTGTCTTTGTCATTTTGCAGGATTCTTTTCTCTACCTGCAATGCATCATTTTTGTGGCCCAGTTCTACGTTTGTCTTCCTAGATTCTAGGAGGTGATCTTCCAATAAGCTAATCTTTTTCTTATCCCACTCTATATCTTGCAAAAATTTAATTACATTATCTTTTGTGGACATCGCAGCGGCCACACTGACATACAAAATATCTGGGAGCCTTGTCAGTATTCTCAACTAGGATTTCTACTTGGAAACTAACAATCTTGGGGCAATTTAATCTTCAACATGTTCTCTGTTTTTTGCACAATTTGTTTCGTTTTTGGATTGAACTCATAAGAACTCAACCTGGCTACTAAGATTTTTATCGATGGGGTATATATTTTAATTTTGAGATCCCTTAGAGGAAATTGTCCTCTACTTACGAAAATCTCATAGGTAGAGGTTGGTAAGTCGATATCCATATCCTGTAACTCGTCCTCTTGTGTCCCCACTTGCTTGGCATTTTCCTCTCACTTCTTATTGGCCAATGCTTTTGCACTGGCTTACTCTTTGTATTTTTGTTGTTCTTGGACTCTATCCTCCTGTTCTAATCTGCTTATGATGTTGCTGGCCCCAACTTCTGGACTCATCCGTTGCTCCCCAGGTATTTCTCCGTGAGCCATTTCTTCCGTGGATTCTTTGCTAGAAGAATCCTCTTTGGCTCCTTTTGAAAGATCTTCTGCTTTGGCTTCTTAGTCGGATTTTTTTGTTCCTATATTTTATGGATTTTGGCCCCGTGTTCTCTCCTTTTTATGATTTCATTGGCTCCCCTCCCTTTCTAGACTCATATATTTCTCCCTATTCCTTTCTATGCGAGTAATTTCTTTTGTGTCTTCTTTGCTAGAAGAAGCTTCTTTGGCACCTTGGAAAATATCTTCTTCATTGTCTTCCTTGTTGTCTTTATTTTCTTCCTGTAGATTTTGGACTTTGGCCTCGTGTTCTCTTTTGTTCATGTTTTCATTGCTTCCCCCCCACCTGGACTCGGTGGTTGCTCTCCATGCCTTTCTCCGTGAACCATATCTTCTGTGGATTCCTTGCTCGAAGAAGCTCCTTTGGCACCTTTCCTTCTAGCCATATTCTTGGCCAGGTCTTCCAAGGCAAGTACTCGTCTGTATATTTCCTCCTCTGGAGCTTGCTCATGTGCGTAAGACCAAGTATATGCGATGACAATGCAATGGTTCTGCACCATACCCTTGCAACCATTTTTCTTGAACTGTGCTTGCCCAAAATGATATCTCTCTAAATAACGAGTCAATTCAGGAGACTCATTCACCTTTATAAACCTGTAAGCTCCAACTACAATCAACAAGGGTGGCCATGATGCTTTCTTATTCTTATTTAGTGCATACCCTATGCCATTTACAAATGCTTGCCAAGCAATTTCCCTCAACACTATATAATTTGTAACATACTTGGGAATGGTGCTAGGTGACTTCGATTCCCCATATATGCACAAATAAGTTCCATCCTCAGTGAGGAACCAATCTCCCAGTTGTGTCACTGTGGTGATGGTGTTATTCGACATGCACTTTATCAGGGTTCCATGAACAATTGTGTACAAAGGCCGAATACAATGTTCACATATTTTCTTGTAATTGTTGGTGTGTTTCTGGTCCCACAAAACCTGGCAACATACTTTAATAGGATTTTCCCTAGGTTTCCAATGCCATCCCATACCTAGAAATGGATTGAACGCATAAACTATATCCACTAGATATGAAGACATGAAATTTTTTTATTGTCGTTTGAAAAATCCTTTTTGTGCAATCGACATTGCTTCTTCCAAGTTGTCTGAGATGATCTCTGGCCAATTAAATATAACACCTCTCACAATGATGTAATACATAAGAGGGGACCATTCTATCTTCAAATGTGTTGCATCCTTTTCCCCATACAATCTACACAACAGGGGGACGGTCATCTTGTAAGGATGCCTTAGTGGTTTGGTATTGTATATGCCACTAGTGTTTTACCGAAAGTGCTTGTCTAGAAGCCAAGATTCTTTGACAATGATCACATAGTTCAGCGTGATGGACCGCAACCACTCGTCTATTAGTTCTATCTCTAAATATGGAAATTTGTAATACGAGCTCATAGTTGTAGGCTCTAAAGAGGCGATGCGTACTCCTTCCTTACTATTGATAATGCACCACATAGCATATATTGAAGGAATGTGCCATTCTATTATCTCTGCACATGGGAAAAACTCTGGTCTTCCTGCGGCATGATGAAGCCCCGACCTTCTGATGTTTTTGAAGAGTAAGATCTCATCTAATTTTTCTTTTTTATACTCCTCTGCTCAGAGGAATTGGTACATATCCCCCATTTGAATTCATGGCCAACTCCTATAATGCATTGTGTGTCACTAAATTGCAAAATGAGAGTAGGGGCTCTGGCCTCTTCATCTTTGGATGATATTTCTTAGACACCACTGGACTTCGTCCTAGTCTTTCGTTTAGACATGATTTGACCCTACAAGACATTGAATGCAAAATCATTGTCCACCAAGTATAATTCTTTTTACGATATCAAAGTGGCTCTGTAAATACAACCGAATAATGAACTTGACCTTCTTATCTCATAGAGCATCTTATCTCATCGATCTCAATTGGATCTTGAAAAGAGTGCATGGAAAATGTGAACAAACTCAAGCTTGGAGCAAAGAATCAAATAAAATACTTGTGAACCATCTTAGTGTGAACCACATAGAAACTAACCATATAATTAAATTTTCAAATAACCAAAATGCAAGGTCTCTTAATGTTATAAGTTTAAGGGTTTGTTGAAACGAGAGTTAACCAATAAACATTAATTGAGTTGCGAGAGAAGGAAGTTCATTGCTGTGAATATGAATTTTGGTTGTTATCCAATTATAACAATAAAAAAATTGCCTAAACCCTGAAAGGAACTGGAGACTTTCAACTCACTAATCTACCTTTTAAATTGGACCATAACACCAAAAGAAGTTTGTTATTGGTTAGATTTGAGAAATTTGTGGGCGTTAGTATTTAAGAGCTTTGAGCTCTAAAATCTTTAGTATATATGACAAATTCTAATTAGATGTACCAAAACCTTCATTAGATGATGGATAACTCATGAAAACAAATTAATCAACCTTGTAAAGGGTTTAGAAAGCCATGTTTCCTCTTTCTATGAAGGTTATTCTGGCCTAGTGCTAGTGCCATGTAAGGTATGCCAAAACATCATATGGTACCACCAAATATGTAGTGAATGCATTTTGAGACGTGAAAAGTGTCCATGAAGATCAGTGTAAATATAAGAATTATTCAAGATAACACGTCCATGAAGATAACCATACCTCCATATATGCAAATATGCCTCAAGGAATGAGAAATATGCAGTGAAAGAGGCCGTAGCTGCGACATGTTTCACTGAAAGAGGCTTCAGTTGCGGTGTCTCTAACCGAATACCTATGCTCAAAGAAAGAGGCCGCAGGTACTACGTGTATCACTGGAAGAGTCCACAGTTCTGTCCTCTCCTCTCCATTCAAAAACCTACACCGAAAGATCCCGCAACAGCGGCGTGTTTCACCAAAAGAGTCTGTAGTTTCACCTGCGTCGAAATAGGCCACAACTGCGACATGTTTCACCTGAAGAATCTGCAGTTTCAACGTCTCTATTCGAAAACATGCGGCGATAGAGTGCAGTTTCAACGTCTCTAGTAGAAAGTTTATGAAAAAAAAAGTGGGTTTGGAGATACAAAGTAGAAATTGAAAGGGCATAATATTATGCACATGGGAATAGATATCTGTACATATAGAAGAAGATAAAAGGCTAGGCACAAATATGAGAGTTAAATTGGATGGAAGTATGAAAGACACCAAGAAAGATGAAGATGTATTCCAATAAAGGATTAAAGGATGAGGTTGAAGGAAGTTAAAGTGGTCAATGACATTATTGAAAGCACAAACGATGAAGGAAAAAATAGAATAAACCCACAGAACGAGAAGGATATTGCGTCAACATGACTGTCATATCTGAAACTCCAATATAACATGGTGATTATGTCAACTTGAGTGTCATAAAGTAGTGGTTGGAACTCTTCCCTAGAGTGTGTATTTGGAGCAGAGAATGATGAAGTGATACTTGTGACAAGATCTTGATATATCTTTGTGACATAGACTATGATATATTGTTATGATACATTCAATGATTAAGAGTGAAATTTCTACCTAGGCCATGGTTCTTCTGTGATTGGACATGTGTAACCTGGAGACTCTGGATGTGTAGGCTCGCCTGAAGATGTCGCTGAACTGTCATCAGATGTCGCTATTTCCTCATCACTGGAGTTGGATGCTTCCTTCCTGGAGAATACAGGTGGATTTTTGGTGGGTAATGGAGAGGCCTTCTTTGAGACAGTTGGGTTGGACGAGAACTTGCACGCAGAGCTGGAAGAGGGTCGGAGGTGTGACGGGGGAATGGAGTTTTGTGGTGGAGTCGAGGTATCAAGCGGACATGGAGACGCATAAGGCAAGATCGGTTGGGGGCCTGGTGGTGCCCTCTCCTGGGGGGTCATGGGTGCAGGAACAAGGGGGGTAGGGCGTGGCGGAACCAGCGGATTAAATCAGAGGACCAGGCGCGTGAGCAGGTTTTTGAAAACCCAGTAGCTTTGTCGTTGCTCCACTGTGCGTCCTACTGCCCTAAGTGCACCAGACAATTGGTCCTCCCAGTCTGAGACAATTCTTTGCACTTCCTTTGGAATTTCCAGGTTGAAGCCATTGTTGCTAGCTTGAGAGGAGAGGGGAATATGGCCTTTTGACAGAGCATGGCATCCTCGTCCCCTACGTGAAGTGCCTCTTTGTCTTCTAGGCATGGTGGGGGATCGATATGGCTGGCAGGCGAACAGAGATAATGGAGAGCGGTGCGAGGGCGCAGAGCAGCAGAGAGACAGGTGAAGGTGGCATGAATCAGAGGGTGGTGGCCATGTTGCACTAAGCGACCAAGGAGAGCTTGAGGAACCGGGAGAGCGATGATGAACCAGATAATGAACCAGCGGAGCAGAAGAGCGGGGTAAATCCTGAGGGCCATAATCCCAATTGAATGGTGCTTGTGCGAAGTGCAGCAGCCTAGCGGAGGAGTTATGGCGTCCAAGCTGCAATGAGACAGCTTCGTCCTGCCATCAAGCTGTCGAGTGGCCACGCTAGTTTGTGTCTTAAAGGCCATTAATGGCAGTGGGTTGAGCGTTGGATGGAGGTGCCACGTTAGCCTCCACGTCGGTCTAATTCACACCCGCATCCGAGGACGATTTCAAAGCTGTTACAACATCACAAATAACCATTTTGTTGAATTTTGCTACTCATGCCAGTATTTGTGGTAATGTAAATATGCGATTTTTCCTTTAATCAATAAATCATGTGTGTGTTTCATTGGTATCTAATAGTTAAATCTCTGTGTTATTTTGTATTACATTTGATAATAACATGATGGTTTTCTACTATGTATTCTAAGAGCGAGGTGAGGTTATGTAACTTGTTGTTTGTTGCAACACCCAACCTCTGAGTCAATCTTAGACATTATGTGTGGTAATGCATCTTTTTATCAAACTTTTTTTTAAAAGTAAGCATATTTAAGCAGCTTTGTTGCTCATCCCACTTGTCTAGATAAAGATTAATGAAAATATCTACATTATTTGATAAGATGCTTTATGTCCTATAATTATTTGTTTCAATGACACATAATATGATGTTTCGCTACTTTTTCAAACTTTATGAACCATCTAATACCACCACAAATTCTCCATCCAAATTTCCACTCAATTTTATTTCCATGATAAACTTTAGGTTATCCCGTTAACACCCATTAAGGGGCCAATGAAAATCACATCAAATACACAGAAAATAATGTACAACTCAAATTGACTTATGACAAGCTTGTCTACGAAAAAGCGTGTAACTAAGAGTAGATGATATAACATGGCGATCTGTACACTGTTTTGGAAAGTCTACAAGTTTCGTTTTACTCACTTTGCACTACTCACTTGTTGATGCTGGATGTTTGTATAATATGTCTTTTTGATTCTTATGAATATCAAAGACTGGTATTTTTTCCTCTGAAAAAAAAAATAGTGCACTTACACCCTAAGTTTTTGTACATGTGCAGGCATCAATGTTCACGAACAACCATGAGGATAACTCAATACAACTAATCAATGTCACACCCACAACTTGGTGAAACTACACAGATGCCATATAAGTGATTGAACTTAAGTCAACCATGGACAACTAAACTAATTTACTGCATATCCAAGCCAACTTGAAAATGTGGAACAAGGTAGCTAGCTTGAAAATGAGGAACATGGTAGTGATCAACCTCAAGCACACTACCTAAGGTCAATCGTTATATTTTGAGCACACCTTAGGGATTATTCATTATGGCATTCACTTAGATGAATATGTAATCTTAATTCATTACAAATGAGCAATCCAACACTTAGCATTAGTGTGGCTCACCTCATAACCTTCCTAAAGATTTTATCAAAAAGCAATTGTTTTATAACCATGGTTTAGTTTTTGAAGTAAGCTCATTCCCTAACGGAATGCACCACGATGTGAAGGCCCCCCAGCGTGGACCTTCTACGATGGCGACACTCTGACGAAGATGATTGGTTTCGTCCTCCAGCAACGATCCTATTCGTCTTCCGACAACTGGTCCCGACAACGTTTTCTAACTCCGATAACGGTGAATTGGTGACGACAACAAGATCACTATTCCATGAACTCACATCTAATGCCACCACCATGCATCGACATCGTGACAATAAATGCGTACATCAACCTAGGGAAATTGGGATTTTCCCATGCCCAATTATGTCGCTCGCAGGGATTCAAACCGCCCGTCAGGATTCAAGCCGCATAGCTAGTGCATTCGTTACGTGGAGCATTCATTCAGATAGGGATTTGATTGGATTGAAGCCATGAGCACCAGAGGAAACGCAAGCAGAGGAAGATAAGCATTCGTGTTTTCTTTAGTTGTATGTACTTTCAGTCATTCTACTACCAAGGATAATTTGATCCATCTATACAACATTTGTTTTGTTGAGTTTCTACTTGATAAATAGTCTATTGTTTGATTTTGAATGGTTGTACACTTGCTCTATGCCTACAGTTTATTAAATTCCAGTTTTATTAGGTATGATTCCTACTTATGAACATGCATTTCCCTCATTGCAATTTGGGTGCTCTATCAACATTTATATGCTTTGCAATTCGCAGAACGTCACATCTTAGACTCTAATTGGATTTTTTTTAACTTCAGTGCTTTTTCAAGAGGAACTCCTCAATTAGTTTCAAATTGTACTCAAAATATGCATGAATTGAGCCATGAAGTATAGTATCCCTCTTTTCCCCTCTAATATGCAACTACAAAATGTTCTACAATTGCAACTTCAAGTGTGCATCGATCCATATTTGATAAAAAATCAAATATAACTTCATTATGACCAATTTTGGTGGCATGTTTTGAAGCTGGATTGAATTTAGTACTCGTGGGAGGATGATCATTGATCTCCTAATCAAACCATGTGCCCCAAAAGTTGAATAAAATCCAAAGTTTAACCAAAATTGACACATTGCAAATTTTGCCTAAATTGTATAATGAGTCGATGACATGCCTCACTAAGATCCTCCAAAACCAAGATGAGGTCCCATAACTGTAGTTTAGTTACTCATAATTGTTTTGCACCTTCCAAAATGATGTAGTGGTTGAAAGTGGATAAACCCTAACCATTATAGCTGAAAATAGATGTTGATTTGGTCTCCAAAACCTAACTTCCCCACTAAACCATCAATGAAAGGAAGATTGTTCACATTGGAGATAGAACTTATCATTGTCCACAACATTTCTTCTAAATAAAACCTTCAATTTCACCTTTCTATATCCATGTAGACACTAAGGTTATGCTATTAGAATTTATGTTGAAAGTAACAAAATTAACCATTATCTTGTTTTCCTCTTTCACCATTTGGGAGCAATCAACACAATCACTTGGATGGAAACTTGGGCACAAAAAAACTAAAAGAACCCTCCCTTGGTTTAGTTGTAGATATCCATTGCCTTCTGCAACTTACACCAAAGTACTATCATTTCACTTCAGTCTTAGTGTCATAATATAAAATCCATTCTTTACATGTTATGCATATTGTCTTTTTAGCTAATTTTCTTATTTATCTTCCATACATTAATAAGGAATTAAATTACTAGTTTAGTTTAGTTTCCGCTTTTTATTTTTATCTATCTCTTGAGGTAACACAAACTTCGTGTAAGTATTTTTTGTACATGTTGATGAGGAATCAGCTACACCAAATTTGATAACAATTGTTAGAATTTAATTCCTCTGCCATAGTGTCTTTTTATTTGTACTAAAGTTACATGGTTTTTTTTTTCAGAGGAAAAAATTCCATCTTTTGATATTCAAAATGAATCAAAAAGATAAAATATACATGTAATCAGCAGCATGCCAGATGGGAATCATCAGTCAAACCACCCAAACACCAACAAGATAGGAGTGAATAGTAAGTCTGCCAGCACATATAAGATAGCTAGACTAAAGTCTGATCTATGCAGACTTTTTTCATCATCCCTGAGAGTTCAGGTCAACAAGTATCGGAAAATCAATATGACCAATAAACATACAATGCAGTGCATGCCCACTAGCTGATAATCTCCCAAAACAGTCTATGATAATAGAGAAATAAGACATAACAACCCAGGTGCTGTAAAAAAAGTAAACAGCCATCAAAAAAGTGAAAAATGGCCATCTTTTATGACCTGTCCATCCATAAACTCAGAGAAGAGTCCTGAACCAATTCCCAATTTCAAATCTCTTTTTGATAGACCATCAGCTAGTATATTATGCTCTCAGAATGTATGATTAATGGTCACAGGTGGGGCAGCATGTAGCATGTGGAATATATCATCACACCAATGTTTCAATGCGGGAATATCGAGGGCAGAGAGTTTGTTTGCCCATGAGATAATCACCATAGAATCTCCGAGAATCTGTTGTAAGGGCACACCCATCATGTTACTGACTTTAAGAACAGACCAGAGAGCCAATAGTTCAGCTCTGGTATTGGTGCCCGGACCACAACCAACCGAGAAAGAGAGATAATGGGTTTCACTGATATAGATCACAAACCCAGCTCCCCCCAATCCCAATTGTGCAGCACCATCGAAGTGTCCAGCCGGAAAAAGATGCCCAGGGGCAGATCCAATCAGCCTATGTTTTTTTGCATGGATAGGCACAGGGTGGAGAGCAAGTAAAAGCTCAATACGACTGATGAGATGAGGAGCAGATGGTGAACCATTTTCAAATAAACAATGGTTCTGTAAGAGCCAAACAAGCCAGAAGATGAAGAATGGAATGAATCGATGAGGTGCAGATAGAGATGTGCAGTCAAACCAGTGGGCAAGAAAGGACAGGACAGAACAGTGCGAGGTCAAAGGGAAACCCATCAGGTTCGAAAAGTGAGTGATGATGGAGGAGGTAAAAGGACACAAAAGGAAAATATGATGGCAGTTCTCAGTGGCTTTTTTGCATAACACACATCTGCTAGGACCATGATGACCTCGAGATTGCAGATTATCCCAAGATAGGATCTTGTCCACCGCCACCAACCAGCAAAAACAAATCATCTTCAATGGGATTTTTAAAGTCCAAAGGCAAGATAATACCCGGTTTTCCTCCTGAGAGGTATTGCTGTTTAAGAGACAGTCATATCCAATGGCCGCGCTTATGGTGCCCACAAGGTGCTAAAGTTACATGGTTGCACACTATTCATGGCCCTTCACCCTGTCATCACTAGGGGTGGTTGCACATTCTTCATAGTAAACCTTATGGATTTATCTCTACTTAATGCTTCTCCATTTTTGGGCCTTTCCATTAAGATGTTTCCCTAACCTTTTCGATTGACATGACTTTGTCTTTGGGTAGGGAGTCACCATATGAAAATGGTTAGAGCAAACTTTGAAAAGGAAGGCAATGTTTTGCAATCCCAATGTCAAGTCCAAATTTGATATCCACTTGCTAACCCAACTCACCTATTGCGTAGATCAATGTAATTAATACATATCATGGTGAAAGCTATAAAAACCTACTCATAAGTTTTAGTAACCAAGTATATGAACATACCTAGCTAGTTGTTATTAAAGACTCGTGACCCCAATGGGATCCATATCAAAACTACCATTAAAGATTTGATCTATAAGTTGAAATGTGACTATGTGTACTTTTTAACATGATGATTATGTCAACATGAGTGCCATAAACAAGTGGTTGGAACACCTCCCTAGAGTGTGTTTGGAGGAGGGAATGATGAAGTGATTCTTGTGACAATCTCTTGAAATATATTTGTGACATAGACTATGATACATTGTTGTGATAATTTCAATGATTAATGGTGAAATTGCTCAGACTATGTTCAATTCTCAATATGGAATCACCACTGACTACCGTAACTTATGTATGTGACCTCTAAATTGAGTGCAGATTGAAGCTCTCGAATATAAGACATCAGAGACCATTATCAACAAAATTTGATTGGTGTTGTTGTAAGAACCTTGGGGTTATATGACACATTGTTTAGAGGTATCCATACAAAATTGGGAGACAAAACAAATGGAAGATGATAATGGACCTTGAGGTCCAAGACCTCATAGCCATGACCTTTTCATGCAAATATTTATGTTGGAGTGAACTATTTTGAAGAGATAGCCTTTTGTTTGATCGTGTTGCATTGATCCCATCACACAGAGTCTCCGAATTTATTAAAGGGGAGAAAATAAATATCGATGCTCCTTGTACTTTACTATGCAAGGTAAGCAAACCCCCAGGAGAAAGGGGTGCTACTCCCCTGCGATATGAGCTGTAAGTATTTTGGAACGCCTTGTTTGGATGTTACTCACGAATGTAGATATATGATTTTTTTGTATGTATTGAGGTGTTGTACTCTCTGTTGTAGTTATTCATGTTCATATGGATCAGAGGACAAAAGAGGATATGATGCATATAAACGCAGGGGGTCATTTTCAAAAAAGAGGGGATGCCAATGTCATTTTAATGTAAAGGATTTGAATCAGAGTCCCCATTTATCAATATTGACATACAATGCATACTATCATGAAGATGGGTATGGATGGCCCTATCATGTTCAACATGACAAATATGACGATGGTAGGGCCTTGTATTGTCCCAAGCTTTCAAGGAACATTATCAGTTACATGGATAGTTGTTTTTATATGGGAGTGTCAATTGATGTTGTATGTCAAATGCACATTGAGCGACATGTGGACATAGATGTCAAACAACATAGTAGAGATTTATTCTTGACTAGGAAAGATGTTGCAAACATCTATGCTCACACGAGGAAGGGAAATTATCACCCGCATAAGAAAGATGAAACAAGTGTGAACCTTTGGTTCCAAAGACGACCTGGTGATTTTTTCTCTTTCTAGAATCCCAATGGTCCAAATGTCCCATTTATAATTGACATCCAAATAAAATGGATGTTGGAGACAATGGAAAAACTATCCCACAAGGGTCTAATAGGAATGGATTCTACATTCAACACCAATAAATATGGAGTAATGTTAATTTTGAATGATTCTTTCGAAATAATTGATTGAGTTTTGATTTGCTATGATTGATAGCCTAGGGCTAAGTTCGTCTTTTCAGTTGTACACACTTGTGGCATTCGATGGCCAACAAAATGAGGTGCCAATTACCTAGCTTGTTGTGTCACGAAATACATCAGCCAATATTTCCACATGGTTGGAGTCTATAATGAACATGTGTTACCAACTCCGCCCCGACTGGAAAGTCAATGCGTTCTTGGTCAACGATGCATTGGATGAAATTTGTGCTTCGAGGTAACTTTAATTTCGCCATTATGTGAATAGATTTAGTGTAAGAACATGTCACTTAAACACATTGAATTTTACATGAGGGTAACACGATGTCGGGTGATATTATGTGTTTGGCACGTATTGAGGGCAAGGAAAAAAATAGCTACAATTTGACCCCTAGTACACAACGACCAAATGATATGTTGGATAGGTTGGTTAAAATCATGAATGATTGTTCGAATGTTGAATCTGTCATTGAGCACACGGATAGTTTTTTCATGGATTTTGCAATGAAGTAAAAGTTCTTGAAGTATTTTCACTCCAATTGGGTTGGATGTCATAAATTGTGTAAGTTCACATACGATAGTTTTTTATTTGGATTTTGTTCTTCGTAAGTATTCTCCTTGCACTAATTTCGTTATTTATATTAGGGATATGGGTCAAAGGATACCGGGATTTCTCCCATGCCAACCAAGAGACAAATAATTTCGTTGAGTCATACCATTATTTATTGAAGTCTAAATTTCTATTGGATCGACAAAAAAAATGTGGTCAAAGAATGGATTGGTTGATATACCAACTCTTGAAAAATGTTGAATTGAATTACCGATTTAGGGATATTTTTAAAGAAGCTAGATATTTCAATAATTACAATAGGGATAAGCAGATTGAATCCTTAGTGGAGAAAGAAAAATGATTTTTTAATAGTGATTGTTGGCATCATGAGAGCATATCTCACGCTTATTGTGTGAGAAGTCAAATCGATCACGACAATAAATACCTTATCACCTAGTATCATATGAATTTTATAAGATGTGACTTCCCTTGGTTTGTTCATGGTAATACTTGCAAGCATGCCATAAAGTTCAATTGGTTGTACTTGTCATCATGCAGTCAGGAGTTGTCACTAGAAAAAAATGTAGAACTCGTGCATTTGATAGTGTAGCACCCAGTGAAGTCAACAATCCCATTGAGATATATATGGATACACCAATTGTTGATGTGGATGTATACATGGTTCCGATGGTCATTGGAGGTTATGATCAAGATGCTGAGGCACTTAAATTGGCCAGGGAGCATGTGTTTGGCTACATTGATGTGCTTAGAAAAATCCTTCATTGTACTTTGGAAATTACCCTAAAGTTGGAGGCCCTAATTAAACACGTGTTTAATGAAGCAAATCATGAATTTACACTTGGGTTGAGTGCTTTCAAGTCATCCTTGAAGTGGAAGAAGAGTTTCCTCGTCCCTACAAATAAAAGGTGAAGAAGCAAACATAATATCAACTTAGATATTGATATAAATGTATGCCCGTTTGAAGATGAACATTTCAATTTGCATATTTGAAGAACAAGGGATGCACTCAATCAAAGAACGTGTCCACTACTAACTTCAGTAAGTTATATTGGTTGAGGGTGTTAATTTATTTAGATTGCATTGTGTTTCCATCACCATTTTCTACTTGTATTGGTTGTGCATCCACTTATAGTGTTCATGCTATGTACGTTTGATGCAATAAAAGTTTGGATGCATGTAATGACCATATATGCCATGATGTGATCCAACTAGAAATGTTATGTGAAAAATAAGCGAGCTTCCCATTTTCATCCTCCTCCTTCAGAATAAGTTGGTTTGGTCGACAATTCCCTAGTCATCTAAGGGCAAGGTTTTCCTATGAGATCTATTCATATATTTGTAATATTGTTTGTTATAGCTTAACTATCAATTTTGATAGCACTACTGTATTTCCCGTTGTTAATCCATTGTGATGATGTTGACAATCTACATGTTAGGCAACTGTAGAAAGCGAATACTAGTTTCCGATGGTTTATGATAGAAAATGCATTGTGTGTTTTTTTTTTAAATTTCAACGTAAGGTTTCGAAACCGTATCCAAATGGTTTTATTTACTTTAAGATTTGATGCTTTGTATAGATTATCGTCAATGGTTTTAGTTGCATTATTGCTACCATAAGTCATGTGCTCAAGGTTGCATTTGAGTTAATTTTTGTTACACCTCATATGTGCATCTAATATTTTGCCAGTTTGGAATTTACATAAATTCTGCAAATTTTGAAGTAAAGGCAAATTTTGGAGGAAAGCAAGTGCTGAAGCAAATTTATTGATTTTTTTTTTATTGCCTCGCTTGCAGCAACAATATGGGTAACCATTAATCTTATGGCTAGTTTCAATTCCGGGAGGTCTCTGGGTGTCCACGTGATGGTTCACGGGGCTATTGGGAAAAGTCAAGAATTCTTTATAATCATGATTGACGTGTGGAGACTTGTGAAATAAGAGATGCAACATGCACTATGATCGAGTCTCATGTAGTGTTTTTTACAAGGAGTAAAATTTAACTCGCGTACTAAAGGAGTAATTTCTCTTTCACTTGTATGGATAAATTATTTTTGACTTTGTCTCATATATTTTAGTAATTGACTCAATGTCAATTCCCTAATATTTGCTTGTTATTTAGAACTGATGTGACATATATGTTTGGTTTAATTTTTTAGCCATGGCTATCCAAGATCTATGATGACTACCTTATTCTATCAATATAACATCACCATTTTGAAGGGAACTAAGTTTCTTATTGCTTACTTTTTTAGAGTACCAGTGCATAACTAAATGAAAATAATCCTGAATAAAGTAAAGCATATCCAATACTTTAGTTATTGCAATCAATGTTAGTTATATGAGCTATTGATTAGGTTATACAATGAGGGTGAACTTTTAGAATAAGAAATACTCTGCATTGCATAGTCAACCGTATAAAGCAAAAACAAGTTGAGAGCACATATACAATAAGCAAAAGTTGATGGTTGTAAGAATAGTTAAACATATACCTAAGACATTCTTTATATCTTAGAGTTAACAACAAAGCAGGAAATAATTCTATAGCAATTAACATCAATACTGTCACAACATCCATGTTACAAAAAAATAAGTCCAACATACCTTTCTTCTTCCTTTCCCTTTAATTTATACTTTTACAAAATAACCATTCAAGGACTTTCCATATTCCCCAAGTAAGTTGAGACTTTTTGACTCCCCAAAATATTCAACAATAAAATATTACAATTTCACTTTGACAGAGAAAAAGAAAATAAAATTACATTTTATGATGTTGAAGGGAGATTCCTTGGGACTTCATGAATTGTTCCTAGACATCAGACTCTTGGTCAATAAAATCAAGGTGTCTTGGCTTAAGCAGTCTTAGAGAGACCTCATGATTAGTCATTTGTGTTGACAATGTGCTCATCCCCTTAGTGACTACGCCATGGCAAGTGGTCATGATCTAGGCCTTATTGGTGGGTGTTCCTACATGGCCACACAAGAATTTGAGGGTGACTTCGGTCACATTCCTGATTGCTTCCATGTGTTCAACCTTAATAGTTCTAATTTCAATCAGTCATTATTCCTTGGATATAGGTTGCTCAAGGGTCCATGGGGGTGGTAATGCACATCTCCTGAACACTTTCTCGATGAGGCATAAAGAACTTGGCATTTTTCGAGTGATTTGGTGATGTCCTTATGCAAAAATTACCCTACCTTTAGGTAATTGTCCAAGGTGGCATTATCAAGTTGTAGTTCATCCTCAGATTTCTTGGACGTATTATTCAGACTAGCTGTGTTCACTTTCTGCCAAGCTACAATAACCTCCATTTTGGGTTTGCTTCCATTGATCTTGTTAGTATTGTCATGTACTTTGGCCTCTATGTCTCGAAGCTTAATTATTGTTCTATGGATCTTGAAAATTGATCAGTAACTTTTTCTTGAGCACATAAATATTCCTCCTTTAGTTCAATGTAATATCTTGATTTTGACCCCTATTGCATTGAAATTGTACATGATGTAAATATCATATTTAATCATGGTGAGGAGCTCAAGGCCAAGGCCTCGCCATCGATTTAGCGTTTTATGTATCGAAAATTAAAATAATGCCGATGGCTATCATGCTAGTCAGGCACAAAATAAATTGAGACATCATGTAAAAATGCAATTTAATAAAAATACCCACAACTAGCTATGCAATGTAACAAGAGATGGGGGCATGATTTCAAAAGGAATAGGGAGGGAAATTATTCAAACCTTTGAGCCAATAATGTTGAGCCAAATGTCAATGAGAGAACCCATAAAACTCTCAACTACCCATTTTGTCTTATGCACCCAATCATTTATTTCTTCCAGTAGTTGGTTGGGGCAATTAATGCATTGGGAATGGATGGGTATGGTAGTCAATTTTGTATTGGGGAAAGCCATCATTTTTTAAAAACGTAATTTTTCTTATGCGACAAGAAAACACCTAGAAATTGGTTCCCCTTCCATTTATCACCCATGTGTTTCTCTTTCTCACGCATCTGGAGCTAGCTGGGCATTTTTCCTCACGTTTTCCTGCGATTTCCTTCAGTTTTCCATGGTGGGAAACCCGTTTTTGTGTTGCTCAGTGGATGTGAAGAGAGATTCACAATTTAGGGGTTTTTAGAGGTTGTTTTTGCTCCTATAATGTCCATAGATGTTTGCTGAAAATGATTTTCTCTCCCAGGGTTGATTTCCCCATCTACCATTTTGTTTTTTGTTGCCAAAATGTTTTCTTCATGCCCAACATTTGTGTTTGTTGTTATGTGCATCCTTATTTTGGTTTGAAAGACTTAGGAGTGGAAGAGGCCCAGAATTGGCTTGATAAACCTAGTGAAGAGAGGAACCTCACAAAAAGATCAAGCGAGGCTAGCTAATCTTCTATGCACACATGAGAGAACACTAGAAGGGAAGCTATGGCCTGAGGGACTGTGTAGCAGTGAAGGGAATACTTCGTTGTGTTGGGTGTGTAGGTATTGTGGAGGCCAAGCTAGATAGATCTTGTAGAGGTGTCCATAGCTCTGTGGTTGAGCTCACTAGCTTAGGAATTCTTCCTTTCCACTCCCTTAGCATCATGATAAACCCAACTGTAGATTGGCTTGACTAAACCTTGGTGTGTTTTTTGGCTATGTGTGAGCCTGTTGTTCCATTTTTCTTTGTGGAAATCATGCCCAACTCAGGGGTGGCAGTTGTGTTGAGAGATTGATGAGCACAACTGGCCTATGGTTGGGTGGAACGTTGCAGAGACATAACTAGTTGCAGGACAACTTATTTTCAAGATAAGTATTCTCTTTGTAATACTTTTGCAATGTATTTGCTTTAAAAATTATTATGAACATATTGAATGAGATTTGATTCCGTTGTATTTTCATGTAATATGCATATGTACATGTCATTTACTTTCAATGCATTATTGTTTATGTTCATGGGGCTAGATGCCCGGTTATGATGGCAGCACAGTCGTCGTGTCCTCTCCTCGACGAGAGAAGGGAGCGGATGTGGCATTCAATGGCATATTTGTGAAGCCCTGACATGTCATGTCTTACTTCCTTGGCAGCTTCTGCTTCTACGGTCAACATACCACTCTCGTGTTGCAAATGCTCTATTTGGTACATCAATCCCGCTTTATCTACTTCCATCTCATGAATTTTTCTTTGCATGGTGTTTTTGTCATTTTGCATGATTCTTTTCTCTACCTGCAATGCATCATTTTTGTGGCCCAGTTCTATGTTTGTCTTCCTAGATTCTAGGAGGTGATCTTCCAATAAGCTAATCTTTTTCTTATCCCACTCTATATCTTGCAAAAATTTAATTACATTATCTTTTGTGGACATCGCAGTGGCCACACTGACATACAAAATCTCTGGGAGCCTTATAAGTATTCTCAACTATGATTTCTACTTGGAAACTGACAATCTTGGGATGCGATTTAATCTTCAACATGTTCTCTGTTTTTCGCACAATTTGTTTCTTTTTTAGATTGAACTCATAAGAACTCAACCTAGCTACTGAGATTTTTATCGATGGGGTATATATTTTAATTTTGAGATCCCTCAGAGGAAATTGTCCTCTAGTTACAAAAATCTCATAGGTAGAGGTTGGTAAGTCGATATCCATATCTTGTAACTCGTCCTCTTGTGTCCCCACTTGCTTGGCATTTTCCTCTCACTCCTTATTGGCTAAAGCTTTTGCACTGGATTCCTCTTTGGATTTTTGTTGTTCTTGGACTCTATCCTCCTGTTCTAATCTATTTATGATGTTGCTGGCCCCAACTTCTAGACTCATCTGTTGCTCCCCAGGGATTTCTCCGCAAGCCATTTCTTCTGTGGATTCTTTGCTAGAAGAATCCTCTTTGGCTCCTTTTGAAAGATCTTCTGCTTTGGCTTCCTAGTCGGATTTTTTTGTTCCTAGATTTTATGGATTTTGGCCCCGTGTTCTCTCCTTTTTATGATTTCATTGCCCCCCCTCCCCGTCTAGACTTATATATTTCTCCCTATTCCTTTCTATGTGAATAATTTCTTTTGTGTCTTCTTTGCTAGAAGAAGCTTCTTTGGCACCTTGGAAAATATCTTCTTCATTGTCTTTCTTGTTGTCTTTATTTTGTTCCTGTAGATTTTGGACTTTGGCCTCGTGTTCTCTTTTGTTCATGTTTTCATTGCTCCCCCCCACCTGGACTTGATGGTTGCTTCCCAGGCCTTTCTCTGTGAACCATATCTTCTGTGGATTCCTTGCTCGAAGAAGCTCCTTTGGCACCTTTCCTTCTAGCCATATTCTTGGTCAGGTCTTCCAAGGCAAGTACTCGTCTGTATATTTCCTCCTCTGGAGCTTGCTCATGTGCGTAAGACCAAGTATATGCGATGACAACACAATGGTTATGCACCATACCCTTGCAATCATTTTTCTTGAACTGTGCTTGCCCAAAATGATATCTCTCTAAATAATGAGTCAATTCAGGAGACTCCTTCACCTTTATAAACCTGTAAGCTCCAACTACAATCAGCAAGGGTGGCCATGATGCTTTCTTATTCTTATTTAGTGCATACCCTATGCCATTTACAAATGCTTGCCAAGCAATTTCCCTCAACACTATATAATTTGTAGCATACTTGGGAATGGTGCTAGGTGGCTTCGATTCCCCATATATGCGAAAATAAGTTCCATCCTCAGTGAGGAACCAATCTCCCAGCTGTGTCACTATGGTGATGGTGTTATTCGAAATGCACTTTATCAGGGTTCCATGAACAATTGTGCACAAAGGCAGAATACAATGTTCACATATTTTCTTGTAATTATTGATGTGTTTCTGGTCTCAGAAAACCTGACAACATACTTTAATAGGATTTTCCCCAGGTTTCCAATGCCATCCCATACCTAGAAATGGATTGAACGCACAAACTATATCCACTAGATATGAAGACATGAAATTTTTTTATTGTCGTTTGAAAAATCCTTTTTGTGCAATCAACATTGCTTCTTCCAAGTTGTGTGAGATGATCTCTGGCCAATTAAATATAACACCTCCCACAATGATATAATACATAAGAGGGGACCACTCTATCTTCAAATGTGTTGCATCCTTTTCCCCATACAATCTACACAACAGGGCGACGGTCATCCTGTAAGGATGCCTTAGTGATTTGGTATTGTATATGCCACTAGTGTTTTACTGAAAGTGCTTATCTAGAAGCCAAGATTCTTTGACAATGATCACATAGTTCAGCTTGATGGACTGCAACCACTTGTCTGTCAGTTCTATCTCTAAAAATGGAAATTTGTAATACGAGTGCATAGTTGTAGGCTCTAAAGAGGCGATGGGTACTTCTTCCTTACTATTGATAATGCACCACATAGCATATATTGAAGGAATGTGCCATTCTATTATCTCTGCACATGGGAAAAACTCTGGTCTTCCCGCATCATGATGAAGCCCCAACCTTCTGATGTTTTTGAAGAGCAAGATCTCATCTAATTTTTCTTTTTTATACTCCTCTGCTCAGAGGAATTGGTACATATCCCCCATTTGAATTCATGGCCAGCTCCTATAATGCATTGTGTGTCACTAAATTGCAAAATGAGAGTAGGGTCTCTGGCCTCTTCATCTTTGGATGATATTTCTTGGACACCACTGGACTTCGTCCTAGTCTTTCATTTAGACATGATTTGACCCTACAAGACATTGAATGCAAAATCATTGTCCACCAGGTATAATTCTTTTTACGATTTCAAAGTGGCTCTGTAAATACAACCGAATAATGAACTTGACCTTCTTATCTCATATACCATCTTATCTCATCGATCTCAATTGGATCTTGAAAAGAGTGCATGGAAAATGTGAACAAACTCAAGCTTGGAGCAAAGAATTAAATAAAATACTTGTGAACCATCTTAGTGTGAACCACATAGAAACTAACCATATAATTACATTTTCAAATAACCAAAATGCAAGGTCTCTTAATGTTATAAGTTTAAGGGTTTGTTGAAATGAGAGTTAACCAATAAACATTAATTGAGTTGCGAGAGAAGGAAGTTCATTGCTGTGAATATGAATTTTGGTTGTTATCCAATTATAACAATAAAAAAATTGCCTAAAACCTGAAAGGAACTGGAGACTTTCAACTCACTGCATGTATAATTCTCCATAATCTACCTTTCAAATTGGACCATAACACCAAAAGAAGTTTGTTATTGGTTAGATTTGAGAAATTTGTGGGCGTTAGTATTTAAGAGCTTTGAGCTCTAAAATCTTTAGTATATATGACAAATTTTAATTGGATGTACCAAAACCTTCATTAGATGATGGATAACTCATGAAAACAAATTAATCAACCTTGTAAAGGGTTTAGAAAGCCATGTTTCCTCTTTCTATGAAGGTTATTGTGGCCTAGTGCCAGTGCCATGTAAGGTATGCCAAAACATCATATCGTACCACCAAATATGTAGTGAATGCATTTTGAGACGTGAAAAGTGTCCATGAAGATCAGTGTAAATATAAGAATTATTCAACATAACACGTCCATGAAGATAACCATACCTCCATATATGCAAATATGCCTCAAGGAATGAGAAATATGCAGTGAAAGAGGCCGTAGCTGCGACATGTTTCACTGAAAGAGGCTTCAGTTGCGGTGTCTCTAACCGAATACCTATGCTGAAAGAAAGAGGCCGCAGGTACTACGTGTATCACTGGAAGAGTCCACAGTTCTGTCCTCTCCTCTCCATTCAAAAACCTACAGCGAAAGATCCCGCAACAGCGGCGTGTTTCACCAAAAGAGTCTGTCGTTTCACCTGCGTCGAAATAGGCCACAACTGCGACATGTTTCACCTGAAGAATCTGCAGTTTCAACGTCTCTATTCGAAAACATGCGGCGATAGAGTGCAGTTTCAACGTCTCTAGTAGAAAGTTTATGAAAAAAAAAGTGGGTTTGGAGATACAAAGTGAAAATTGTAAGGGCATAATATTAGCCTGAGCTTAAAAAACATGTACATTCGGTCCATCCAACGGATCAACAGCGAAGTCAACCATTGACTTCGCTGTTGGTCCGTTGGATGGACCGAATGTACATGTTTGTTAAGGATGGCCTATTATTATGCACATGTGAATAGATATTTGTACATATAGAAAAAGATAAAAGGCTAGGCACAAATATGAGAGTTAAATTGGATGAAAGTATGAAAGAAACCAAGAAAGATGAAGAGGTATTCCAATAACGGATTAGGTTGAAGGAAGTTAAAGTGGTCAATGACATTATTGAAAGCACAAACGATGAAGGAAAAAATAGAATAAACCCATACAACGAGAAGGATATTGCGTCAACATGAGTGTCATATCTGAAGCTCCAATATGACATGGTGATTATGTCAACTTGAGTGTCATAAAGTAGTGGTTGGAACTCTTCCCTAGAGTGTGTATTTGGAACAAAGAATGATGAAGTGATACTTGTGACAAGATCTTGATATATCTTTGTGACATAGACTATGATATATTGTTATGATACATTCAATGACTAAGAGTGAAATTTCTCAAACTATGTTAAATTCTCAATATAGAATCGCCACTGACTACCATAACTTTTGTATGTGACCTCTAAATTGAGTGTATATTGAAGCTATCGAATAGAAGACATCAGAGACCATTATCAACAAAGTTATACTACACATTACATACACAAAACATACTATGCACACAAAAATGGCAAGGTGCTTATCATTAATTTTTTAGAATGAAAGAACCAAAAGTCACATGTCTTGTTGAAACTACACAGGATTTTAATTACAAAAATCATTGTTCAATTCGTCACTCATACAAAATACCCCACTTGGTGAAAGCAATGATAAAACCATCACATGAGAGAGATTACAACAATCATAAGAAGAAAACATCCACACATTGGAGACATATATTGACTTCCATGCGAAGTTTTATTGCAGTAGACATTAGTAAGAAGTCTTCTTGGACACCCTCGATTGTAGTTGACACCGCTTTTAACACTATATCAGAAGACATCCTCTTCGGCTCGACATGGCAATCTATGATAAAACATTGAAATTGATTAGCAATGTTTTTTGCTTCTCTATGAAGGGGCTTCAAATTGGCTTTTTTGAATTATAAGTCCCTTTCATCTGGTGAACTATTAATTCAGAGTTGGTGACAAATGCAACATGATTGGTGCCGTGTTTTTTTCCTTCCTATATCCCTTAGACAAGCGTAATATAGTACGCTTCATTATTCGTAGTCCTTCCGGAAACACCTATCTCGTTAGGAAGAACATGGTTTAGTGCTTTGTTCTGAAGGATGTAGGAAATAATCACATGATCGGGGTTTGTATAACACGATACTTTGATGCATAGTGTATTTATTTGCACCATTCTGTAACAATCATTTTTGTTTATGCTTTCAAGGACCTAGTTACACGAAGAACACTATTAAATTAGAAAATAAACATATAAGCAAATTGCAAATTGCAAGATGAAAAGTCCAATCTCCTTGAATGTTTCCAACATATCAAAATATTTCATACATGCAATTCCTATCTAGATAAGTCACTTGACACGAGGACATGGGACATGAAGGACACACAAATACGAGAGTCCAACACAGACACAGAGGACACGTTTTATATAAATATATATTAAAAATATAGACATATAGATCCAAATTTTGTTAGAAACTAGAACATTTACAAATACTTAATGGAAATTACTAATTAGAATCAATACAAATTGCACATTCTATCATTCACAAATCACATTGAAACACAAAGATGATAGTGAAAGATGTTGAAACCATATTTCTCATTAAGTCATCAAAATAATAGCAAACTTCAATTGTCACTGCAAATAGAAGAATAATGGGAATTACAAGGAAAGTTTGATTTTTATCTATCAAAATACATTTCTATATTTGGAAATAAATTCACACCTATTCTTTGTTCCCTCGGATTAAATAATAATTTTATCGGTGAATATTTAACATAAAATACCCTTTCGCACAACAATCACAACATCGAGAATTCCCAAAGCTTTGGATTGCAAACATGTATTTTACAACTGTGAAGTACATACTAGTATAGGGCTAGCCTTCCATTTACAGTGCTACAAACTATTTTTTATACAAATTAAAGTCAACCTTTTTAGCCACAACAACTAGTTTTTATCCATAGTGCATGTGCGTTGCCTCTTTATTTTGGTTATAGATTGTGAATAGAAGAAAGGGTGACGATATTTATAATTATTATTCTTTTCTTTATCTGGCATGAGAAAGGTCCGTTTGCAAGCCCTGCACAGTGTATTTGTATTCTTTATTATAGAGGGATCCCAGACATCATCCTCATTTAACGCGTTTAGGACCTTTCCATGACCTATCATGGTACTACCCTCTCCGTCTATGCCACCTGATTTAGTAAACAAAGATGTCTCTTTTCTACTGAAGACACTTTCTTTCAGTTCTTTGCCACAATTGGAATAAGATGGATGGGACTTCGATGAAACGTCAAATGCATCCTCTAAATCCTTGGGGGTCTTGTAAAAAATTGGCGCGCCTAAATATACAGGTGACTTCAATGAAAATTCCAATGCATCATCTAAATCGAGAGGAGTCCTATCAAAAGTTGGCAGAACTAAAGGAACACTATGTGATGTCTTGTCAAAATGTTGAATGTTACCAATGTAAGCATATTTTTTGTTTTCTTGGTCGATAACATGTGTACTCTTCTCATCCATTACACCATCAACGTAGTCACCAACTATAGATGTTTGATGTGTTCCTTCTTCTTGTTCAATATAGTCATTTAGATCCAATGAAGACAAGTTGCCAACATATTATCCCTGCCATTTCAAGGAAACGGTGTGAATACATAGAATTTTCATTAAGGTCTTTCTAATAAGTAACAAAACTTGTACTAGTTTGTAAAACCTACACCGAGTGTCTCTCCAGCATACATTACTTCACCCTCCATGCAATCTGAAGAGACACCTAAATTTCTTTGTTGCATCCAAAGAATGTTAAAAAGGGGTTATTTGTTCAAATTCCATGCAAAACTGGTTCTATATCAAACCAAAGAAACATAGCATATTAGAATATGAAATGCAAAAGATTATCAACGACAACTCATTGAATATTTTACGTAACATAAACCAATCTTTATCCTGTATAATTTTCTTATGCACAATCTTATTTAGTACAAATTTATTTTCCTTTAACTATGCATCATATTCATAAACGATTATTTGCACACGCTTCAACGCATCTACGCTCAACTCCTCTACACACTTCACCCTGTATAACAAGAAAAACAAGATGAATTCATGGATAAAGCAATATTTGTTATCTATATCCCTAAATAGGACATCAATAAATAAATAAAAACTTACCGCTTTTTAGACCACTTTCTGAATAGCATTGGTTTCAATAGCCTTCTGATTCTTCTTGAAACAATATATGATGTCATAATTTTTTTGCTTCCAATATTTTCCCAATTTTAATGTTGATTTAAGCCTGTATTTATAGGCCTGCTTGGGCACCAACATGCAATTTTATGGGTTCCCATGAATGCACCTCCTCTCTATGTTTATTAAACATGCAACACTTAGTGCATCACAAACCATTGTATTTATTCGTCAAACAATAAAACAAGTTTCTCCCACTATTGTCCTTGATTACTCTATAGGTTAAGTCTTCCTGAAATAACACCAATAATATTTAATTCATGTTTTGCACTGCATCACTAATAAGACTATATTACTTTCCTCGTGAAGAAAAAACTTCGATTGTTTAGATAGAAAGAACACCTGTAATATGTCCATCTTATTAAAAGATATGATTCGTATCTCAAGGTTCCAATCGAACAAAACCCTGTAAAAAGAACAAGTTATTTGGTCAGAATTCAAGCCAAGGCATAATGGCAGAGTTCCTACATGGCAAAGTTCTAAGTGGGGCAAAGTTCCAGCTGGGCCAAAGTTCCAAGCATAGTTACAACCGAGGTAGAGTTCCAGCTGGGACAAAGTTCTAACTATGACTTAGTTCCAACCGGGGCAGAGTTCTGGCCAGGGCTTAGTTGCAGTCGGGGCATAGTTCCAGCTGGGGAAAAGTTCCATCCTGGGAAGTTTCAATCGAGGCAGAGATCTAGTAGAGGCAGAGTTCCAACTGGGGAACAGTCCAAATGAGGTGGAGTTACAACTGAGGAAAATATCTTACCGATTAGAGTTCCTACTGCGGCAGAATTCCAGTCGAGGCTTAGTTCCAAGCGGATCCCAATTCCAGCTGAGGGAAAGTTCCATCCCGGGCAGAGTTCTAGTTGTAGTAGAGTTCCAACCGTGGAATAGTTCCAATTGGGGAAGAGTTCCAACAGGGGAAAAGTTCCAACCGAAGAACAACTCTAGTCAAGGCACAATTACTCAATTAGCTTGTCAATATTAATCAATTAATTATAAGTTTGCTATACTTCCATTAAACATCTCAAAAATAGAGAAACCATATGAACCCAAACATGGGAATGATGGATAGGAAACTGTTATCCTAGATAAATGTTAAAACCAAGGCAATTGAAAAAACATTGTGATTAAATGCAAATTTAAAATTGCAAAAAAAAATACTGAAAATAAAATCAGAATCTACAGGACAACAATAGTTGACATACAAAATTAATTTAGATCTGATAACTTACTTGATGGGAAGAACCTTCCTTATACTCAGACTTAACTTTCATATCAAATCTTGCCTCTCAGATGCAAGTCAATAGATGGAACAAAAGACCGACCCTTACCTCAGGGTATGAACATACTTGAGAGAGAGAGAGAGAGAGAGAGAGAGAGAGAGAGAGAGAGAGAAATTACTCAAGGATAGGGTTACACAATCACAATAGATTAATGAGGGGTCAACACAAATTTAAGTCAACACAAGGCTAACCACAAGTAAATGAGAGGGATAAATACAAGGAAGGGATTAAAAACCTTCTAACTCTCATTGGATCAAGAAAAATATTTCGCTTTAATGTCTTCGACACATACATATAAACAAAATAATAGTGATAGGGATTTCAACATTGAACAATATAAGGGTTACTTGGATCAAAGCTAAGGGAAATACAAAGATAAAGCTGTTCGATTAGGATATCAATATTCAATTAAGGGGTTTGATTAGGAAATCAATGATCATCCTTTTCAGTGTTTGAGAAATAATGAGATTACATTCTTGAACTTTAAAACTTTTGATAATCAAATCCAATGCATGTAGATCTCATAAACAATTCAAACACACAAATCATTCAATCCATAAGACACAAGATGTACCATGGGAAAACCCTCCAAATCCGGAGGATGAAAAACCCCAGCAATCCTTTGAGTATGATAGATAGTTGCAGAGAATGATTTATAGCACATGAGCATATTTCCCGATAAGAGATATCAAAGCAACACTAGAGAATAGAGATCACTCGAAACACTGTCTCAACCTTGCCAAGTGCATAACACTTTAATAACAAGCTTATTTAGTCATACAATGAGAGGCAACAAATGATTGCATGCCTCTATGCACTATGAACACTATTTTCACTACCCATACATTAACCTTTTATGCCTTCCTTGATTGGTGCCAAGTTGTCACCTTGGAATTTTCTCCCATGCAAAAGATATGCACCTTTCTTCTTTCTTTGAGTGTTAACTGCCTTTAACAGAATGTGAATTGATTGAACTGAACTGAAATAATTGAACTGAATGTGAATTAATTGAACCGAACTCAATCATTAACTAAGTGCTTGACCATTAGTTAGGAGTTTAACTGAATGTCTTTAGTGCTTCACAATAAGTGTCATCCATGAACAAACACTCTGCATTATTCAAGGAGTAGATTCCTTAATTAATTGAAACTTATTTTTCCACAACTGAGACTTAACTGATGTCTTTGAAATTTGAGTTCACTGAAGGTCTGACATGGGCAATTTGAATCCTTACTCTATCTCTGTGCTCATCTCATTTATCATAAATTAATTTCTGCAAGGTCCATATGTGTTTAATTAATTAGTCATCTTTATTATATCATACTCAGAAGAATTGTTCCATACTAATGATCATATGTATTACCTTGGGTCATATAATCATATGCTAAAGTAATTCACTCTAGGGGTAGCTAAGCCCTAGAGGAGACTTATATCACCTAGTGACCATGACTAGCAATACATCACATAGCATATCCACATGACTTGATACAACACAAGTCTAGACTTTGATACAACACAAGTCTACACTCATGATACAACACAAGACTCCAATCTTGATACAAGTACATGCATCTTTCATGAATAGGACTTGATACAACACAATATTCGAGCTTGATACACCACAAGATTCCTTAACTTAATACAACATAAGCTCCTGACTTGATACAACACAAGTCCCTTAACTTTATACAACACAAGTTTATGAACTTGATACAACACAAGTTCCAGACTTGATGCAACACAAGTCTCCTAAATAATGCTTCCTGATGCTGTACATTTAACAATCCTCCCATGAGTGCCAAATTCAATCGAACTACGTAGTAGAGGGAAAAAGAGCGTTATTATACTTTGGAGCTCAATTTATGCATATTATGAGTAGGATTTGAAACTAATTGAGGAGTTCCTTTTGAAAAAACATCGAAGTTAAAATAATTCCAGTTAGAGTTTGGGAGGTGATGTAGGATACCACACTCAATGGGGGCACTTGAACATAGGGATAACAAAAGAGGGGTCAACAGAAGGTTAAGCCAACACAAGACTAACCACAATCAACAAGAGGGCTAACTGTAAGGAGGGGAAAACAACCCTTCTAGATCTCTCTCTCAATGTATGTGTCCCATGCAATAACTAGAATTTTTTTCATCACCATATAAGGAATGTTCAAACCAATTTTCAAAATTACAATAAATAATGTATAAAGTTTAAAATTATTAAATTTAAAAAATAATTGAAGTAAAATCTAACTAATATAGAGTCAAAGCATTATCCATTAGAATATAACCCCATCAGCATCAGGGATAATAAGGAAGAATCGATATAATGGTAAAAAATAATACTCACTTTGCTTAGTCTCATCACTCTCATTGCCCGAGGTATCATGTGATAGAATTCTTTAGGAGTGTTGAGATAAATTACTCAATTAGCTTGCCAATATTAATAAAATAATTGTAATATATGTATCCAGATATTCTCAACCAATAGAAAATAGCTCCATTGGAAAGAATAAATGATATTGAATATCAATTAATGAGATATGATTACATTACAATTTGATGGACCATTTAAATATGGTCATATGTTCCTTTTCAATGGAAAGGTACGTCTCTATCTTTTCAATTAATTGCATATCAAATTTATTTAATGTTTTTAATTACTTTTCTTTTATTCTTTCATTATTTGTTTATTGATATATTATATATTATTTTGTTTGTTACATTGCCTTCCGATTCATGATGCTTTGTCCTCAAAGCATTCGTTATAAAACTCATTTATAATTTAAAAATAGTAAGTAAAACCATGGGCTATTTCATAAAACTGTGTGGTTTTATGAATTCTATTCTTGAACCTTTTTTTTTTCTTTCTCTTGCGAATAATTCTTTTTCCCCATTTCTTCTTTGTGATATCTTTTTTCTTACTTTTTGGTTTGTTCTTCATATTTGGAGTGGAACGAATACCTATTTAATGAAATTCGAATGGCCAAGGCCAATTTTTGGTCAAAAACCACTTTTTACCAGACAAACTTTAAATATGGATGACTAAAAGCCACCATGAAGTCAAAGACATAAATTCAAGGAAACCTTGACAATTTTTGCCACAAGCCCGAATCCAATTCACTCTGATACCAATGTAATATCCATATCCAGATATTCTCAACCAATAAAAAATAACTCCATTGGAAAGAATAAATACTATTGAACATGAATTAATGAGATACATTACATTACAATTTGATGGACCATTTAAATATTGTCTTATGTACCTTTTCAATGGAAAGGTACATCTCTATCTTTTCAATTAATTACATATCAATTTTATTTAATATTTGTTTAATTACTTTTCTTTTATTATTCCATTATTTGTTTATTGATATATTTATATATTATTTTGTTTGTTACAATAATTATAAGCTTGCTACAAATCCTTTTAATATCTCATAAATAGAGAAGCCATATAAACCCAAACATGGGAATGATGGATAGGAAACTATTATCCTCGATAAATGTTAAAACCAAGGATATTGACAAAACATTGTGATTATATGCAAATTTAAAATTGCAAAAAAATAATACTGAAAATAAAATACAATCCACAGGACAACAATAGTAATAAAAATTCTAGTTGATAGAAACAAAATTAATTCAGATTTGATAACTTATTTGATGGGCAGAACCTTCCTTATGCTCAGACTTAACTTTCAAATAAGATCTTGCCTCTCAGAGGCAAGAGAATATATGGAACAAAAGATTGACCCTTACCTGAGGGTATGAACATACCTATGAGAGAGAGAGAGAGAGAGAGAGAGAGAGAGAGAGCATAGGGTTAGACAATTACAACAGAAGATACACAAGCATAATGAGGGTACGAAACATCCAAGATCAACCCCAAACATCAACCAAGACAACCAACAGACCTCAATTACCTCTTCAAGATGCCTTTATAATGAAGGCGAGGATTATATTTATAGCCACTCAATGACCCCCCAGAAGATTCTCCTTCTAATCCTTCACTAAAATTAGGGTTACTCCTATAAGGCCAAGACGTTATACCTTTTAGGAAAAAATATAAATTAATATTAGGACGTCATTACAACTTTAGGGGAGGGTTTCATATATGACACGATGAAGAGTAGGATACCACACTAAAGGGGGGAGCTTTCATATAGGAAAAACAAAAGAGTGGTCAACACAAGGTTAAGCCAACACAAAACTAACCATAAGTCAATAAGAGGGCTCACTGCAAGGAGGGGAAAACAACCCTTCTCTCTCTCTCTCTCTCAATGTATGTGTCCCATGCAATAACTGGAAGTTTTTTCATCACCATATAAGAAATGTTCAAAATTACAATAAATTATTTATAAAGTTTAACATTATCAAATTTAAAAGATAATTGAAATATTTTTTTTTGTAAGCAACAACAATATAGATTCATATTCAAAATAACAAAATAAGTGTATAGAGCATTAAAATATTGTTACGAGGGATTTAGACTAACAAACCACTCGCCTAATCTGTCAAAAATACTTGAGTTGGGGTCAGGAGAAAAATGCGAAATCCTGCTCTCTTTAGAGCTATAAATTGTGACACCATATTACAATTTAAAAATTAACTGTATACAGAGATGAAATTGACATATTTTAAAACCAGGGAAACCCAAAAAGGATGCGAGTCGCAGAAGGAACCAGGGATGATAATGGAGCTTCTAGGCTGTTGCATATTTCGCAAAGAATTTTGGTGTGTCCTCCAGGATTGGGCATGGTTCATAATCATCCACTGGATTCTGTGGTTGCATCTCCGGTATCGACTGAGCAACGATGACTTCTGTTGGAGCCTCACCGTCACGCTTAACAAGCATAGCGATTCTTGTGTTTTCCCTGGGTTCCTGTAACAGACCAAGAAAATTTCCCGTCATTGTCGAGGTCTCACCCCTCCCACGCTGGTCCTTGTCTACGTCACCATCCGTGCTTCTTGCACTGGGAAACACTGAGTAGTGCCTCATGTTAATGTTTGTTTCTGGGGCTCTGAGATGCACATCAGTCTGGTTGATACCAGTGCACATGCATTGGGCCAACTCCATGGCACCATTCCATTTGACAGTCATGTTCTCCATCAACAATCCCAACATATTCTTGATCATACAATAATGGTTAATCCGACCGTAGCTTCGTCCGGATGCAAGATGATCAGAGACCACCTTGGATTCCCGCTCATCAATCATACCTCGAACAAGTAAGGAAACTTGCGCTACGAAGCCATCTGTATCCCCAATGTTTTCCTTACGGCACCCACTGCCTCGACCGGTGCTGCCTCTGTGTGGAGTGCCTCTTTGTCTAGGCATCGTTTTCTTTGGCCTTGGAAAACCAGAATTGAACATAGAGGATTGAACACAAAGCAGAGTCGGGAAAACTAGAATGCGCATAGGAAGGAGGTTAGTGGGCCTCATAGTTTGAAGTGTCGACATCGTAGAGATCTATGTTAACACACACACGTATTAATTCTCCTGTGTTATGGCCTAGGTTGGACATGAAAATCCAACAACCTGCAGGGTTGGATAACATTTCATTGCCCTTAGCATTTAATTCACCTACGCCACCATCCACCATGCTTCCTGCGTTGTCTCCACGTGGTCTGAGGTCTTGTGTGTCATCTCGCTTGTCACCCACATCTGAGGAATTGAAGTAAAATATAACTAATATAGAGTCAAATCATTATCCATTACAATATAACCCTGTTGGTGGTAGGTATAATAAATAAGAATCGATATAATGGTAAAAAAAATGCTCACTTTGCTTAGTCTCGTCACCCTCATTTCTTGAGGCATGTGTGATAGAATTCTTTGGGAGTGTTGAGATAAATTGCTCAATTAGATTTCCAATATTAATCAAATAATTATAAGTTTGCTACAATTCCTTCTATGATCTCAAAAATAAAGAAGCTATATAACCCAAACATGGGAATGATGGATAGAAACCAGTATCCTTGATAAATGTCAAAACTAGGGAAATTGACAAAACATTGTAATTATATGCAAATTTAAAATTGAAAAAATTAATACTGAAAATAAAATCACACTCTACAGGACAACAATAGTAATAAAAATTCTAGTTGACATAAACAAAATTAATTCAGATATGATAACTTGCTTGATGGGAAGAACTTTCCTTATACTCAGACTTAGCTTTTAGATCATATCGTGCCTCTCAGAGGAAAGTCGATATATGGAAAAGAAGACTGACCCTTACCTAAGGGTATGAACATAATTCTATGTGTGTGTGTGTGTGAGAGAGAGAGAGAGAGAGTTGAACGATATGGGTTAGACTGTTACAACATAAGATACAAAAATTTAATGAGGGTACGACACATCCAAGATCAACCCCCAAACATCAACCAAGACAACCAGCAAACCTCAATTACCTCTTCAATATGATTTTAAAATGAAGGCTAGGCTTATATTTATATCCACTCAAAGACCTCCCAGAAGGTTATCCTTTTAAGCCTTCACTGAAATTAGGGTTACTCCAATAAGGTCAAGACATCATACCTTTTAGGAAAAAATATAAATTAATATTAGGATGTTGTAATAAATTTGGGGGGGGGGGGGTTCATATAAGACATGACGAAGGGTAGGATACCACACTCAAGGGGGGCACTTGCACATAGGGAAAACAAAAGAGGGGTCAACACAAGGTTAAGCCAACACAAGAATACCAAAAGTCAACAAGAAGGCTAATTGCAAGGAGGGGAAAACAACACTTTTAGCTCTCTCTCTCAATGTATGTGGTCCACATCTATCCTATTCAATAACTAGAAGTTTTATCATCACCATATAATGAAGGTTCAAACCAATATTGCATATATTGTCTCAGGGAATGGAAGTAAGCTAATTCCCCAATAGAATGCACCACAAGGTGACATTCCACGACGTGGACCTCTGGTGACGGTGAAAACTATTACGACAATGATCGATTTCATCCTCCGGTAATGACGTCCCCATTCCTTCGACACCGACGACATGCTTCCAAATACTAGTCTTGGCAACATTTTCTGACCACAACTATAGTGAATAAACATCTCATCAAATTAACGCCATCATCGGATTCATGCACTGCCACCCATGGATCATGTCGTCCCATCACCAACTCAAGAAGGGATGAGGATTTAATGCATGCTCAATCGTGCTCCATCAACCTAGTCTGAGAGAAAACCAGGTAATCGGATTTCTCCTCCTCCCGCATCCCTATAGCTATTTGCACCCAATTCTTCCCCTTATTGGTGCATTTCGTGAAAAGTGTTTCAGATCGGTCATAAGGAGTATTTCACTGGATAGGGGTTTAGTTGTTGTGTTTCTTCTAGGTTACCCATTTAAAATCTAGTTCAGATTCTTAATTCTTATTTCGAATTCAAAGAAATAGATAAACTAATGGTGCTTAATGATAGGGTAGGATACCACACTCAAGAGGGGTGCTTGCACAAAGGGTGGGATACCACAGTCAAGGGGGGTGCTTGCACAAAGGGTAGGATACCACACTCAAGGGGGTCGCTTGCACATAGGGCTAACAAAAGAGGGGTTAACACAAGACTATCCATAAGTCAATAAGAGGGATAAATTCAAGCTGACGAAAACAATGCTTCTAACTCTCTCTCTCTCAATATATGTGGTCCACATGTCTCACATCCAATAACTGGAAGTTTTATCATCACCATATAAGGAAGATTCAAACTAGTGTTGCATATATTGTCTCATGGAAAGTATCAGTGAGGGTCAAAAGATTGACCCTTACCTGAGGGTATGAACATACATGAGAGATAGGGAGATAAAGTGTTGAAGGATAGGGTTACATAATTACAACAGAAGATATAAAAACTTAGTGAGGGTATAACAAATCCAATATCAGCCCCCAAACATCAACCAATACAACCAACAAGTGATACAAGTCCAAGATCCCAAAACAATTGAACGCCCAAGCATAATGTGCCTTGAAACTCTAGACACCATCCAAATATGAGTACTAAAACCCTTGAAAAACTAAGTTAACAAATAGACCTCAAATACCTATTCAAGATGCCTTTACAATGAAGGCTGGCCTTATATTTATATCCACTCAAAGACCTCCTAGAAGGTTCTCCTTATAATCCTTCACTGAAATTAGGGTTACTCCAATAAGGTCAATACATCATACCCTTTAAATATAAATCAATATTAGGACATCATTACAACTTTAGGGGAGGGTTTCATGTAAGACATGACAAAGGGAAGCATAACACACTAAAGGGGGGGTGCTTGCACATAGGGCTAACAAAAGAGGGGTCAACACAAGACTACCCACAATTCAACAAGAGGGAAAACTACAAGGAGGGGAAAACAACCCTTCTGATTCTCTCTCTCAATGTATGTGGTGCACGTGTCACATTCAAAAAATGGAAGTTTTATCATCACGTTTACGGAAGGTTGAAACCTCAATTACCTCTTCAAGATGCCTTTACAATGAAGGTTAGGCTTGTATTTATAGCCACTCAATGAGCTCCCAGAAGGTTCTCCTTCTAATACTTCCCTAAAATAAGGGTTACTCCAATAAGGTCAATATGTCATAACTTCTAGGAAATAATAAAATTCAATATTAGGATGTCGTTACAACTTTAGGGGAGGGTTTCATATAATGCATGCTGAAGGGTAAGATACCACACTCTGGGGGGTGCTTGCACACTGGTCTAACAAAAGAGGGGTTTCCACAAGGTTAAGCCAACATAAGACCAACAACAAGTCAACAAGAGGGATAACTGCAAGGAGAGGAAAACAACCCTTCTAACTCTCTCTCTCTCAATGTATGTGGTCCACATGTGTCCCATGCAATAAGTGGACGTTTTATCATCACGTATAAGGATGTTTCAAACCAATGATGCATATAATGTCTCGGGGAAAGTATCAGCGAGGATCCAACATATAACTTCTTGATGCTATCAGAAGAAAATATCGGAATAACTCATAAAATGTCGCAAGACATAAAAAATACAAAAATACTCATTTTTTCAAAATTTTAAACATATGGAGCAACAACAACATCAAATAGACACATTGCTACATAAATATTATGATACAACTAATAAATAAGATGTTAAGCAGTCACATATCGTTACTAAACTGAAAGTTTCGAAACATGTTCATGATAGGATGATACAAAATCACATCAAATGATCAAAATAAATGTATCTCACGAGATGAATCATCATGAGGCATCTAGATACTAAATAGTACATAATACAATGAAAATGAAAAATCATACCAATATGAATCATAGATTCTCTCTACCCCTTTTACGCCTAAAGGGCGCCACTCTTCCTCCAGAAGCAGTAGGTGTGTGGAGGTACTTGAGGTGAGCACAGAGTGGAACCTCCAGTTGAGTCCATATATTCATTGCACCATAGAAAAATCATCAAACACTAGGAACCACTAACTACAGTATAAGAAAGAAGGATTTGAGCATAGGTCCTGTTATCACCCAATAATTTTCCTATGGTTGTGGTAGGAGAATCACCGAGGTAACCATTTCAAACCAATATTTAGATTGTATTCTATCCTATACAGTCAGAGAGGGCTCTCTCTTTGTCACAGGGTCATTCACATACACATTTTTCTTTAAGCAAGCATTCAGAAGGCTATATTTCTGAGGGGGAGGGTTTCAAAGAGTGTAAGACAAACAAATAGACAACACCATTGGAAAATGGAGTCAAATATTGAAACATCAAAGGACTTACAACACAATGACTATTGATAACATTCGAAATCTAGGGCAAAGTAAGTGTTAATGTTTAGAAAAATATATTCAAGTGGTGGTAGGAGAAAGGAGAAAGAGCCCGATGAAAGAAAGAGGCACCTATCTATGGATGAATCTCTTGAAAACACCTTTAGCAGAAGCAACAATAAAGGCTGATAATTGAAATGGAGCATCTAATAGAGGATGAATTCCAAGATATTTACCATAGACACAAACAAATGCATTATCAGATGCAAGGAGCGCTTAATAGAGAACGAATTCCTTGCATGCAACTAGAAACGCATTAGCATAAAATACACAAACATGAAAATGAAGCATACAGGGGAACATAGATTGAACACTAAACACCGTGATGAATCTTAGACACTCATGAAATGATTTGCATGAATACTTCCAATAAAGTTGCAGAGCTACAAAACCAAGCGCAAAGGATTCAAAAATGAATGTTGAACCCCCCTCTTCCTTCGTATAGGTTACATTTATAGTGTCATGGGCTCCCGAGATCAACCCCGAAACAAAGGCAAATTCAGTTTACCAAAATCGAGAATCAATCCTGCACAGATAAAATCTTAATAGATTATGATCTGGCAGATTCGCCATGATCACGAGCTAATCAGGAAAGCACGTTGGGTTGTGCGTGATGAGTAAAAATAGAAAACAAGACACCTGGAACTCAGACTCGCTTGATCGAAAACGATGTTCCAGAGCACCTCCAATGACCTGCAATATTTTCATTCCTCCTTGCATATTCTGCCTATGAAATTGTTCTAGACCGTTGATCCAGATTGAAATTTAATCTGAGCCGCTGAAAGACAAATATCGTACCTGATTTCACAATTTTGCACCTTGAATGATCCCTTTGCTATTTCTCCTTGCAAAATCATCCTGGGCCATGGATCAAGAATCTGCTTAGAAATCCACCGTTCATCCTTGCTGTGCCTACCAAATTTCACATATTTGGAAACTTTGTTTATCCTCGCATGTTAGATTAACGGAAATATTTTCCACCATAGATCTGATTCTACCTTTTGTCTAGGCCGCTGAAAATTGCGGGGTTTACCAGATTTCGCAATCAGGAGATCTACTTATCCCATGCACGTGTTCCCTCTTTTCGCAGCATCGATCTTAGGTGGAAAAATTCGCAACCATTGATATGGGATTAAACTACGTGCTTTCGGAAAGCAGAAAGCGAGATCTTTGTTTTTCACGACCAAACTTCTTAGGTTTCCGCTTTTCACCTTTCCACTCTCTTCCTAGCCGTTGATCTTCCACATCAACCTTCCGGACCGTTGATCTTGTGGATCACGGGATGCAGAACTTCAACTTTTTGCAACCAAATTTTTGTATCTATCACTTCCTCCTTTCTTGCAGAATCATTCTAGACCGTTGATATGAGATGCAGAAGTTTTCTGAGCCGTTGATCCTGTATCACGAAAAGTGGGTTCATCAACTTTTGCGACTGCGATTCTACCTTTTTTGCTCCCGCCTTTAGTGGAAAGCAAAATGCAGATTCTCCAACTTTCATGACTACGATTCTGCCTTTTTGCTCTCTCCTTTCTGCTTCCACCCTTTTTTCTGGAACGTCGATTTATGCGAAATTTATCCTTAGCCATCGGATCTTGGACTATGAAAAGCAGAAGGCAGATTTATGAATTCTTATAACAAAATTTTACCATTTTTCGCTCCTTCCTTTCTGCTTCTGCCTTTAGTGGAAAGTGGAACACGGATTATCCAACTTTCATGACTGCGATTATGCATTTTCCGCTCCCGCCTTTCCACTTTCGCCTTTAGCGAAAAACAAAACACGAATTCTCCAACTTTCGTGACTGTAATTCTGCCTTTTCCGCTCCCTCCTTTCCGCTTTCACCCTTTTTATGGAACGTCGATTTATGCGGATGTCATCCTTGGCCGTCAGATCTTGGACTGTGGAAAGCAGAAGGCAGATTTATGAATTCTTATAAAGAAATTTTTCCATTTTCTGCTCCCGCCTTTCCGCTTCCACCTTTAGCGAAATGCAAATTCTCCAACTTTCATGACTGTGATTCTTCCTTTTTCGCTCCCGCCTTTATGCTTCTGCCTTTAGCGGAAAGCGGAATGCAAATTCTCCAACTTTTGCAACTGCGATTCTACCTTTTTCGCTTCTGCCCTTTTTTCTGGAACGTCGATTTATGCGGAAGTCATCCTTGGCTGTCGGATATTGGACTACGGAAGGCGGAAGGCGGATTTACGAATTCTTATAATGAAATTTTGCGATTTTCCACTTTTCGCCCCCAATTTTTCCCTTGGCGGAAACAATTTTAGGCCTTTTATTTTCTCCGCTGTACATCCCGGTCATCCATTTGCTATGAACTTTTTATTATTTAGGCATATTTATAAGGCCAAAACTTGGGATTTTCAGTAATTTTGCACTTCAAAGCAATAAATAAACCCCTTAGAACATGTAGAAACCCCATCAATATCCTTCAAAGTCATGTTACATGGAGAATTGTTGCCCTTACCCCCTCATTTTCCACCAGCTTACTCTTTTACAGGGGGAATTAGTGCAGATGCATTTATAAAAATCCTCAAATTCAGCATAGGTGCTAACAACGGCTCCAACTTAGGGATGCTATCCTCCCTGTGAGGTAGCAAAGAAACCTGTAGACCAGGTGTCTTCTCCATTGGGCCTTCTGAACCTACAAAAACCCCAGCTAATTGCACCACTCTACACTATCCCATAGGCCCATTGCCTCAAGATTTGTTCTACTGCTTGTAACTTCAAAATTGCATAAAAAGAAAAGTAAATGACAGCTCCTCTTGGGGACCTTACATCCTTCACCTCGAGCTTTAAGTATGTCAGAGAGCTATCCAAACATGAAATGTTAAAAAGTAATGGTATATACAATGGCATGGAACTAAACTTACATTACAAAAAATAATGCATCAGGAGCCTCCCATTTACAGGAGCTCCAGATATCAGAGTACCCTCCATCTCCTCCAAAATATAGGCATTCTTTCCTCTGAAAGATGAAATATTGTAAGGGCCCTTCCACAGGTGATCAAACTTACCATGCTTCCCTTTCTCTTCAGGTGGTGCATCTGGCATAGAAAAACTACATCCCCCATATGGAAATCATCAGGATTTGTCCTCATATAAAAAATCTCTCTCATTTTCTGCTGAAATTTTTGGGTTCTGTCAAACAGTTGCTCCCTTCGCTGCTGCAGTTCAATTAATTGATACATCCTCCTCTGAGTTGATGGGTTTAAGTTTCCTCTTCCTGTAGCAATTTCATCATCGACAAGCTCAGGGAACTGGGAAATATTACCTCATAACCATAAACCAATTGAAACGATGAGGTGTCAATGGATTTCTTTACACTGATTTTGTTAGCCCACAAAGCATGATTCAATTTTGTATGCCATGCCTTCTTATTGTCCTGCAACAGCTTTTTGATGATCCTCATCAGGCTCTTATTTGAATATTCTTCCAACCTATTTCCATGTGGATAGTAGGTTGTAGAATTCCCTAGCTGTATGTGATACCTAAAGTAAAATTCAACCATCTTTTTTGACTTGAATGCCGTAGCATTGTCAGTGATTATCTTCCTGGGAATCCCAAATCTTGACAAGATATGCTCCTATAGAAATTGCATAATCACTGTCTTAGTGGTCTGTCTAGTTGGGATGGCCTCAATCCACTTAGTGAAGTAATCTATGGCAGTGAGGATCCACTTGTGCTGCCCTAAGGAAGACAGATTTATTTCTCCAATGAAATGTATCCCCCATTGCTGGAAGGGGGCTTCAACATGTATGGGTCTCAAAGGAAATGGAAACTAATTCCTTCTTCCCTAAAAGATATGACACTTATGGTAGGCAACCACCTCCTTGTGGGTGTCAGAAAAGATAGCAGGCCAATAAAATCCTGCCCTCATGATCTTGTTTACAGTGGTGTTCCAATAGTGACGACCTCCACATTCTCTTGCATGGAATTATTCAATGAGATTCTTTGCCTCCTACTCATTTACACAGTTCAGCAGCACCCCTCCTGGTTCTTTCCAATACAATTTTTCATCTAAGATGCAAAACCTTGATTCTTTCTGCTTGAGAAATCTGGTCCTTGTTCTGTCCATACCCTGTGGGGATTGCAGATGTTAGAACACAAAGATCATGTCATTATACCATTAGGATGACAAGAAATGCTCAACTACTTGGGGATCTGGTTGTCCCTTGGCATTTTTCTCTTCCGCTGACAATTCAACAATCATGTGTAGGATGAGATCATCACAGTTAGATTGTGCCATGGGTTTGGCCAATCCCTGGCCTTTAATACACTTTATGGGATTGATCTCCAAATCATATTCAAGCAGGACTACTATCCATTTCCCCCTCATACCTTTAGGATCTGGTTGGGTAAGGATATCGTTTACTGTACTTGTGGGAACATGGGAAATAATACGAGAATGCAAGATGTACACTCAAAACTCCTTTAAGGCTTGCACTAGACCATAAGGCTGCTTATCTAGGATGTTGTATTTTATAGGAGCATCTCTCAGGGTTTTGCTGTAAAAAGCAATGGGCTGCTCGTGTCCCTCATGATTCTTCTGTAGCAATACCCCTGCCACTGTGTACTCTGAGGCAAATGAGAATATGAGGAAATCAGGGCTTGCAAGTACATGTGCTTCAGAGATGGCCTTCTTGATATATTAAAAGGATTGTTTTGCTTCAGGTGTCCACTTGAGTCTTTTCCCAGCATGTTAGTTATATATCTCACTATTTCAGTGAAGGAAACAATGAATCTTCTCAGAAAATTTACCTTCCCCAGAAAGGATTGAACCTCAACCTTATTATGAGGGAGCTCAATTTTACGAATAGCCTCAACCCTCTTTGGATCTATCTTGATGCCTTCTTGAGAATTTATGTGCCCCAACAAATTTCCTTCCTTCATAGCAAAAAATGACTTTTTTTGATTCAGATAAATGCCGAATTTTCTAAACTTTCTGAACATTCTCAGCAAGTGTGAAATGTGTTCCTCATCAGAATGTGAAAAGATAGTGATATCATCCAAATAGATGACCAATATCTTATCCTTTTCATCCACGAAAGGTATGTCCATGGCTCCCTGGAAGGTTTCCCCTGCATTCATGAGTCCCAACGAAATTTTTGCATACATGAAAATGCCCCATGGTGTAGTGAAAGCCATATTTTCTTGGTCTTATGGGTGCTCCTTAATATGATTATAGCCTGAGAATCCATCCAAGGTGGAGATCCTTTGTGAACCCACTACCCTCAGCAAAATATGGTCCATTTTAGGAAGGGGTTAATGATCCTTCAAAGAAACTATGTTCAAGTTCTTGAAGTCAATGCATATCCTTATCTCCTTGTTCTTCTTCCTAACTGGGACCAGATTCACCACCCAGCGTGAGAATCCGAGGGCCACAATGATTTTGGCCTCAAATAGTTTCTTGATCTCCTTTTCCACTAGGGATAACAACTTGGGGTTCATTCTTCTCAGCTTTTTCTTGAAAGGCATCTTGTACTTTTTTATTGGTATGGTATGCTAGATTATACCTGTGTCATAAGCCTTGAGATCGCTATAGCTCCAAGCAGAAACATGTGAGTATTCTTTCATCAGTGAGATGTATTTATTCTTGGCCTCTGATGAGAGCGTTCTTGATATTTTTATGACCTTGGGATGATCTTCTGTCCCAATATTAACATCTTCCACATCTTCATAACTTGGGACCAGTTGAGGATTTTTAGCAACATCATTTGGATCAAAAGGATTTCTAAAGGAACTAAGTCTCTTGGGATAGATTTACATTTGAGCTAGAGGATTTCCTTGCCACAGAGATGGTTTAGATACATTTGCTTTCCCTCAGCCTCCTACAACTCGGGCTCATAAGCTTCCTCAGTTTTGTTGTCATCAACACATTCAACAAGAATAACACCCTCATCTCATGGAATTTGTTTGGGAGAAACAATCTAGTTTTGCAAGGGTTCCTGAGTGGGAACAACCTCCTCCAGAAGCCCATTTTCTTCATAAATAGTCAATCCATCAAACTCCCTAGTGAGAGTGAGGAACTTTTGGATTTGCTTGTCATCTTCGAAGACTTGCCAACTCTTAACATTATCTGGGACAGAAGGTTTGTGCCTATCTTCGACTTCATATTTTCCACTGGGGTGCATGGGGACCTTGAAAACAATGGTAGAAGTAGCCAAAGAATCAACTATACAATTTTGTAATCTAGGGATCAGGTTAAAATTTCATTTTTCAAAACATTCTATCAAATCCATGGAAACATTTTTGTAGCTTCTCATACTGGGATGTCTAGCCTGATATTCTCCCTACATTTGTTTAATCACCAACTTTGAGTCTCCATGTATCACCACCCTCCCGAATTGGAAATATTTTAGGAACTGAATTTCCAACATCATAGCCTCATATTCAACCTCATTATTTGTACAATTGAAGGCAAGTTTGTAGGAGTAATTCGAAGGTCTCCCTTCTGGGGGTCTCACCCACATTCCAACTCCTGCCCCTTCCCTACATGCTACCCCATCAAAACATACATTCCACACTCCCTTCAGCTCTTCCTGAGTGGGAACAAAGTCAACATTCTGTGAACTGAAGCTCTCTTTGCCTCCTTTTGTGAAGAAAATGGTAGATCCTATCACAGTTTCCACTGAATAGATGGGGTGGTTGTTTGGCCTCTCAGCATTGGTCACCATGTATGCTAATTTTTTCTCCCTAAAGAGCCTTCTTTGTACTCCAAAGAAAGGGATGGTGGCATAGGACATATCCATTTGAAGAGCACCTTTGAGTTTCGTTGCCCAAGATCTTGATAACAACATTCCAAACTTTGGAGGGATGTCAACTACAACTGCACCTATGACCAGGGTTTTGGTAGGGATTTGGGCCAAAGAGATGAATAGAACTTTGATCAATCCCAGGAACTTGAATATACTGGAATCAAAGGAGAAAAGGTCTTTGTATGGTATGGTTACCTCCAGCCCCAGCTTATCCATGACCACCCTGGGCATTAGATTGTGGGAGGCTCCTGAATCAAGCATGGAATTGTGCAGGATGGAATTATGAATGTTCAGACTGACATAGAAGGGGGGAACATGTTCATCGATAGGTTCATCTACATGGGTTCCAAATAGAATGGTGGGACTATCATCTTGAAGATTTAGGGAATCTGATCTTGTAGAAACTTCTCTTGGAGGCTTCAACACTGAGGCAATTTTGGAATGATATTTGTATTTTTTTAACAATTTGGTGAGAGGGACAGAGATTTTGATCTTTTCAATTTCAGCCTCCATGCTAAACAAGGTCTTCCCTTGATCCTACCCCCTCTGATTATCCTCCTTCCTTTCTTTCCCTTTGGGCTCTGTTGCATTCTTGGAGGTGTTTGTGGGGGGTGGATTTCTATTTGGTTTGCTTGTAGAGGCTTTGTTTGTTGCCTCTTTATTTCTTATAACAGAAACATCTTTGTTCCTTAGACCAATATGTCTTTGAAGATCCATGACAACAAGCTGATATACCCTCTGAAAATCCTCTGTTTCCTCAACAGGCCGCTCCTCCACTACTTGACAAGAATTATCATGCTCTTCTTTGGTAAAAAAGATAGAGGATGAGTCAATATCCAACTGGTGGATATCATCCTCAGCTTGGTGTTCATAACATTGCTCCACATAGTTTTCCTGAAATGGGGGTCTAATAGGTGGATCTAGAGGGTTCCGCTGGTCTCTCTACCTGTTCTGGAGGACTTGGGGTCTTCTCACATTTTGGTTCCTATTTTGCTACTCTTGACTTTCCCTAGGAAGTGGTCTATTATCCATAGTAAGCCTTTCCATCAACCTCTCCATGGTTTTCATCATCACATCCATTCTGGATTCTTGTGAATTAGAGGTAGAGGGTTGTTCAGGTTCTTTATATTTTCTTCTCTCTCCTCTTTCTCCTTCATCCCTTCTCCATTCTCCCTCATCCCTTTTTTTCCTTATAGCAGCAGTTAGATTTACCTCTACCTCTATGGCATATTTCATCATATCTGATAAGGAGGTTGATCTCCTTTCACTTAGCCATAAGGTAAACTCACTATCAAAGGCTTCAACATATTGGAGTTGGGAAGAACCAGGGGGAGGTTTGAACTAGGTAGGGATGGAATTATATGTCTTCATAAATCTATCAGAAAATTCTTGGATAGATTCACTCTCCCTCCTCCTCATGGAATGGTATTGGGATAGGTATTGCTTAGGGTTATTTTTGTCTTCCCATTTTTCCTTGAAAGAATCTTCAAAGGCTTGATAACTTAGAATAGAGTTGTCTGGGAGGTTTTTGTACCATTTTCTTTCTTCTCCAGCAAGAATTTGGGCAAACAGTCTGAACTTAACATCATCATGGTCTACTTCTTCCAGGTCTACCCAATCTGAAAACCAACCCAAGTGTTCCTTAGTTGAGTACCCCCTCTCCCCATTGAATTGTTTGAGCCTTTGGGAGTATCCCGGGGGGAGGTCATCAAGAGCAGCATGGAGGAGTATAGGGGAAAACCTATTTTCCATCCTTGGAGGTAAGGCAAGGTTTTCAAGAGGGACAGAAGTTGGCGTGATAGAAAAAATCAGTGTGTTGTTAGGAACTGCAGAGTTACGAGGGGTTGTGAAACTGGATGGTGTAGGTGATTTGAGCTTGGAAGTGGAGCTTAATGCAATTTTTTTCAGTGGAAAATAAGGGGCACTTTGGGTAAGGCAAATGCTGGAGATCCCTACCTAGAGGCTCTCAGGTTTGGGGTGACCAGGAGATGCAGTAAAATTCAAATGCAAAGGTGTCAAAAACCACTTTATAGAGGCTGGACTCAGATTAAGTCCTAGGGAAATCTATCCCAAATTCTTCATCACAATGCTCAGATATATCATCAACAGAAACAACACCTTTGGTAGGTAAGGAAAGAGTTTTGACTAACCTTTGCAGCTTGTTGGCCCTCTGAATCAGACTCTCTGGATCAAAAACCTCTTGGAAAGATTCAACATCAGGATTACTCCTCGTGTTGGTTCTTTTGGCTGCTAGTATTTCCCAGTGGAGTCACCTTCTAAAATTTTTGAGTGGAGTCACCAGAGCATGTACAACAAGTATGCATCTATGATTGACTGCTCAACTAGATCGTAGAACTAGAACAATGTCGTTTCCCCGAGGAGATAATAGCAATTATTCCCCGACAATGACGCCAAGATGTTATCACCCAATAATTTTCCTATGGTTGTGGTAGGATAATCACTAGGGTAACCATTTCAAACCAATATTTAGACTGTATTCTAGCCTATACAGTCAGAGAGGGCTCTCTCTTTGTCACAGGGTCATTCACGTACACATTTGGCTTTAAGAAAGCATTCAAAAGGCTATATTGATGAGGGGGAGGGTTTTAAAGAGTGTAATACAAAAAAACAGAAAACACCATTGGGAAATGGATTCAAAGCCTGAAACATCCAAGGAATTACAACATAATGACTATTGATAACATTTGAAATCTGAGGCAAAGTAAGTGTTAATGTTCAACAAAATATCTTCAAGTGGTGGTAGGAGAAAGGAGAAAGAGCTTGGTGAAAGAAAGAGACACCTATCTATGGATGAATCTCTTGAAAACACCTTTAGCAGAAGCAACAATAAAGGCTGATAACTAAAATGGAGCATCTAACAAAGAATGAATTCCAAGACATTTACCATAGACACAAACAAATGCATTATCTGATGCAAGGAGCACTTAATAGAGAACAAATTCCTTGCATGCAACAAGAAATGCATTAGTAGAAAATACACAAACATGAAAATGAAAAATACATGGGAACACAGACTGAACACTGAACACCGTGATGAATCTCACACACTCATGAAATGCTTTGCATTAATACTTCCAAGAAATTTGCAGAGCTACAAAACCAAGCACAGAGGCTTCAAAAATGAATTTCAAACCTCCATCTTCCTCCGTAGAGGTTACATTTATAGTGTCATGGGCTCCCGAGACCAACCCCAAAACAAAGCCAAATTTAATTTACCAAAATCACGAATCAATCCCCACACATAAAATCCTAACAGATTATGATATGCCAGATTCACCATGATCACGAGCTAATTAGGAAAGCACGCTGGGTTGTGCGTGATGAGCAAAATTAGAAAACCAGACACCTGGAACTCATGCTCGCTTGATCGAAAATGATGTTCGAGATCACCTCCAACAGCCTGCAAAAGTTTCATTCATCCCTGCATCTTCCGCCTGTGAAATTGTTCTAGACCATTGATCTAGACCAGAATTTAATCTGAACCACTGAAAGACAAAGATTGTACCTATTTTCACAATTTTCCACCTTGACTTATCCCTTGCTAGTTCTCCTTGCGAAATCATCCTGGGCCGTGGATCAAGAATATGCTTAGATCTCCACGGTTCATCCTTTACGTGTGTACCAAATTTCATAGATTTGGAAACTTTGTTTTTCCTCGCATGTTAGATCTGTGCAATTATTTTCCACCATAGATCTGATTCTACCTTTGATCAAGGCCATTGAAAACTATGGGGTTTACCATATTTCACAAATTAGGAGATGTATTTATCCCAGGCGCATTTTCCCTATTTCCGTAACGTCGATCTTAGGTGGAAACTTTCCCAGCCATTGATATGGGATAAAGGTGCAGGCTGCCGAAAAGCGGAAAGCGGGATCTCTGTTTTTCACAACCAAACTTATTAGGTTTCCTCTTTCCGCCTTTCTTCTCTCTTCCTGGTTGTTGATCTTCCATTGGAACCTTCTGGACCGTCGATCCTATGGCTCACAGGATGCGAAACTTCAAATTTTTACAACCAAATTTATGTATTTGTCTCGTTCTCCCTTTCTTGCGGGATCATTCTGAATTGCTGATATGAGATGTGGAATTTTTCTGGGTCATCAATCCCGCAGATCGCAGAAAGCGGGTTCATCAACTTTTGCAACTGCGATTCTTCCTTTTCCACTCCTTCCTTTCCGCTTCTACCTTTAGTGAAAAGGGGAACACGTATTCTCCAACTTTCGCGACTTCGATTCTGCCTTTTCCGCTCCTACCTTTTCGCTTTCGCCCTTTTTTTCTGGAACGTCGATTTGCACAGAAGTAATCCTTGGACATCGGATCTTGGACTACGAAAAGAGGAAGGCGGATTTACGAATTCTTATAACGAAAATTTTCCATTTTCTGCTCCCGCCTTTCCGATTTCTCCTTTAGCGGAAAGCAGAATGCTTAATTCTCCAACTTTCGTGACTACGATTCTGCCTTTTCTGCTCCCGCCTTTCCACTTCTGCCTTTAGTGGAAAGAGGAACGCGGATTCTCCAACTTTTGCGACTACGATTTTGTCTTTTTCGCTCCTTCCTTTCTGCTTCCGCCCTTTTTTTCTGGAACATCGATTTATGCAGAAGTCATCCTTGGCTGTCGGGTCTTGGACTGTGGAAAGTGGAAGGCAGATTTACGAATTCTTATAACAAAAATTTTCCATCTTCCGCTTTTCCGCTCCCAAATTTTCCCTCGGCGAAAATAATTTTAGGCATTTGATTTTCTCAGTTGTACATCTCGGCTGTCCATTTGCTGCCAGCTTTTGACTTTGATCAGAAATTTCTTATTTAGGCATATTTATAAGGCCTAAACTCAGAATTTTCAATAATTTTGCACTTCAAAGCAATAAATAAACCCCTTAGAACATGTAGAAACCCCATGAATATCCTTCAAAGTCATGTGACATGGAGAATTCTTGCCCTTACCCCCTCATTTTCCATCGGATTACTCTTTTACAGGGGTAATGATTGCAAATGCATTTATAAAAATCCTCAAATTTTGCATAGGTGCTAACATATCCAGAGCCACAATTTTAAACAAATATCACTGACCATAAAAAGAGTCGTGGAAGGAAAAGTATTCCATGATCACATTGATGTTCTTCTTAGACACATGTTACATGTTATTTAGGGGGGTGTCATTTTCAAATTGCATTGTAATGAAGGGGTGCAAGTCAATTCTAGACACATATTATATAAACGTTAGGTTTAATGCTATTGGGAGGACTAACGAAAATATGTTGGGATTTTAATTATGATCATACACAATATCATTTAAGAAAGAATGGTGAATCTAAATTCCAAAGAAAAATAACTACGCACAAAGCAAAATTGGTATCAAATAAAATTGAACCTTTTAGCCATAGATCCTATAAACAACATGGTATTCATAAACAACCCAATTCCCTAGGCAAGTCAATAGATGGAACAAAACATTGACTCTTACCTGAGGGTATGAACATACATGAGAGAGAGGGAGACAAAGTGTTGAAGGATACGGTTACACAATTACAATAGAAGATATAACAACTTAGTGAGGGTATGACACATCTAAGATCAACCCCCAAACATTAAGCAAGACAACCAACAAGCGATACTGAACGCCCAAGTATAATGTGCCTTGAAACTATAGACACCATCCAAATAAGAGTACTAAAATTTCATGTACCAAATTTTTCATTGGGTCACAATGGCCTAATCACATTTGCCATATTCATGAGAGTTTGTCAAATTGATGCTAATGGTCAAATAATTGCCAAGGAGGAAAATTATTAGTTTCCTAGGTTGGGGGTGGAATCTTTGGGATTTGGAATAAAGGGGACAATAAATGATGTTTGAACATTAGAATGGCATAAATATTTAATAAAGGAACTAAATAAATAAATACAAGGGAAAATCAAAGTGGCAATTGATCATGAAGACACATGGAGGATGTGGGACCCACAGAAGCTAGATTTTCTATGCCACATGGCATCCTCCTCTTGTCATTTAGAATCCATAAGAAGCCAAAGGGTCTTGGGATGAGTTGGAAGGTCAATATACTTGGAATGAATCAATTAAGATCGAATTGGAGTGGAAGAGTAACTCCCATTTAAGAGGAATATGCATTTTGCAGCTAGTGAGACACTTGGACTAGATTCCCTAGCTCTATGACAACAATGATGAAGATGCTATGACACTTATGACACAAATCAGATCTGAAGGCTGAAATATGACATATATGACATGTCATGGATAAAAATATCTCCAAGAGGGCGCTCAAGGGAGTTGGGTAAGCTAAGATTCTTCCACATGTGATTTGGTGGAAGTGGGATACTAGGAATTGTTGTACAAGTGGCATTCTTTGGAATATCTTCCCAAATAGAGTTGGAATGCATCTCTTGGAAGGAATTCGACACATAGAGAGATTGGAAAGTTTATAAATGTCAAGAAAAAATAATTAAGGCAGGTTTTTATCTTTTTAGAATTTGCATTTGTGAAGAGAGAAAGCTAGTGGAAAACTAGTCTTGTTGCCTTAGCCAATTTCGAGGGTGAAAGATTCCCATCCAAGTTGTTGTGTGGAAAGGCCATTAAAATATTTCATGGAGCTTTAGTGGAGTCATAATTTACAGGTTCAAGCTATAGTTAAGCTCGTGGACACTTCAATATCAGCTTGTTCTTTTGTCTATTCTAAGTTTTCTCATCATATTCTTGCTCTACGGATTGAGGCGCACTTGGTGAGATATTGATCTCTTTGGGGGATATTATAATTCCACATTATTTTATTTTTTGATTTAAATTATCTGTATTTCAATTTTATAATACTCTCAGTTTGAAATACCAAAATATTTAATGTAAAAATGTTAAACAATGAAGACACAGTGCCATTTCCCCACTACCATGTTATGGACCAATGCAATTTTGATGGATTCGAATGGATAAGTAAAATATTGATGGTTTATGGATGAATGGACTGTTATTGATGTATTATATGATTTAATTTTCAGTACATAAACATTTGGAGTCATTTTGTTGAGTTTCATAGCATTTGAAGAAGATTGCCTATCATTTCCCCCAAGGTTGAAACTAGTCTTTTTGCATCTGATTCAAGGGAGTTATAGAAGACATTAAAATTTAATGGTGATGAATATTAGTTCATGTTAATGTCCTTTATATTTACCCTGATTCCATTCATAAATTAGAGTTGTATTGAGTGCATTTGGAAATCCATTTTCATCATCTACCCCTAGGGGATTTGAACCACAAGTTGCTCGTAAAAATCCATACATTGAACAGATTTCCAAAGTGAGTTGAAGAAGTGATTTTATGGTTTAAAGGAACCTAAAAAAACCATTTTTATGTATTAACATCACTCATACACCTTCTGGTACAATTTGAGAGCATTTGGATCTATTTGGAGCCATCTACAATTGGGGGTTTGAGCCTCAAAATTAGTAGTAAATTCCTTGAGTTATCTTGGATACCTAATCGACCCAAAAAAAAAATATAATGCTGGAAATATACTTTAATTAATTTATTATAACATATACAAGTCTCATACCAACCATTAGTGGAGGTTGTACAGTGTTTGGAATAGATTTGTTCCAAGACCTACGGGGGATTTCCACCTCCCAAATTGACTAGTCTTGTCTCGAAACTTCTTCCCTTGAAAATTGGAGACCATGGTTGGGTATATCAGTTTATTATATGTATGGTATATGTGTTAATGTGTCCCATCACCCCTCATGAACTTCCTCACCAAGTTTGAAATTAATTGGAGGAGTTTGGAATCAATTGTATCTATATACCTAGAGTTGAAACATGGTGAATTTGAGTGCATTGGGAAAATTATTCACAAGGGAAATTACATAAAACCCTTGAAAAAATAAGTTGAAAAACAAACCTTAGTTACTTCTTCAATATGCCTTTACAATGAAGGCTGGGTTTATATTTATATCCACTCAAATACCTTCTAGAAGGTTCTCCTTATAATCCTTCACGGAAATTAGGGTTACTCCAATAAGGTCAAGACGTCATAAATTTTAAATATAAATCAATATTAGGACATCATTACAAATTTAGGGGAGGGTTTCATGTCATACATGACAAAGGGTAGGATACCACACTAAAGGGAGGGTGCTTGCACATAGGTCTAACAAAAGAGGGGTCAGCACAAGATTAAGCCAACACAAGACTAACCACAAGTCAACAAGAGGGCTAACTGCAAGGAGGGAAAAACAACCCTTCTAATTCTCTCTCTCCGATGTATGTGGTCCACATGTATACCATGCAAAAACTGGAAGTTTTATCATAACTTATAAGGAAGATTCAAACCAATGATGCATATATTGTCTCGGGGAAAGTATCAACAGGGGTCCAACATAGAAATTCTCGCTGGTATTGACAGAAAATATTGGAATATCTTAGAAAATGTCGCAAGGCCTAAAAAAAATACTCATTTTTTTCAAATTTTTAAACATCCGAAGCAATAACAACATCAAATAGACAAATTGCTACATAAATTGCTACATACAACTAATAAATAGGGTGACAAGTGGTCACATATCGTTACTAAATTGAAAATTTTGAAACATGTTTGTGATAGGATGATACAAAATCACATCAAATGCTGAGAATAAATGTATCTCATGAGATCAATCATCATGAGGCATATAGGTACTAAATAGTACATAATAGAATGAAAATGACAAAACATATGAATTTGAATATTCAATTCCCTCTAACGTTTTTACGGCTAAAAGAAACCACTCTTCCTTTGGAAGCAATAGGTGTGTGGAGGAAACTGTTATCCTCAATAAAGTTTAAAACTAGGGAAATTGACAAAACATTGTGATTAAATTCAAATTTAAAATTGCGAAAAAATAATACTGAAAATAAATTCACAATTTATAGGACAATAAAAATATTATAAATTATAGTTAACATAAACAAAACTAATTAGATATGATAACTTACTTGATGGGAAGAACCTTCATTATACTCAGAATTAATTAATTGATTAGATCTTTTCTCTCAGATCCAAGTCAATAGATGGAACAAAAGACTGACCCTTGCCTGAGGGTATGAACATATATGAGAGAGAGAGAGAGAGAGAGAGAGAGAGAGAGAGAGAGAGAGAGAGAGAGAGAAAGTGCTCAAGGACAAGGTTAGACAATTAAAATAGAATATACAACAACTTAATGGGGGTACTTCACATCCAATATCAACCCCCAAACATAAATCAAGACATCCAACAAGTGGTACAATTCCAAGAACCCAAAACAATTGAACGCCTAAGCATAATGTGCCTTGAAACTCTAGACGCCATCCAAATAAGAGTACTAAAACCATTGAATAGCTAAGTTAAAAAAAAAACCTCAATTACCTCTTCAATATGCCCTTACAATGAAGGTTAGGCTTGTATTTATAGCCACTCAATGACCTCCCAGAAGGTTCTCCTTCTAATCCTTCCCTAAAATTATGGTTACTCCAATAAGGTCAATATGTCATAAATTCTAGGAAAAAATGTAATTCAATATTAGGACGTCGTTACAACTTTAGGGGAGGGTTTCGTATAAGGCACGATGAAGGGTAAGATACCACACTCAATGGGGGCACTTGCACATAGGTCTAACAAAAGAGGGTTCACCACAAGGATAATCCAACATAAGACTAACAACAAGTCAACAGGAGGGTTAACTAGAAGGCGGGGAAAAAAACCCTTCTAACTCTCTCTCTCAATGTATGTGGTCCACGTGTCCCATGCAATAACTAGAAGTTTTATCATCATGTATAAGGAAGGTTCAAACCAATGATGAATATATTGTCTCAGGAAAAGTATCAACGAGGATCCAACCTATAACTTCTTGGTGGTATCAGAAGAAAAGATCTGAATATCTCATAAAATGTAGCAAGACCTAAACAAATATAAAAATACTATTTTTTCAAAATTTTAAACATATGAAGCAAAAACAACATCAAATAGACACATTGCTACATAAATATGACGATAAACTAATAAATAAGATGTTATGTAGTCACATATCGTTACTAAACTGAAAATTTCGAAACATGTTCCTGATAGGATGATACAAAATCACATAAAATGGTCAAAATAAATGTATCTCATGAGATGAATCATCATGAGGCATGTACATACTAAATAGTACATACTACAATGAAAATGACAAATCATAGGAATCCAAATAGTAGATTCTCTCTACCCCTTTTATGGATAAAGGGCACCACTCTTCCTCTAGAAGCGGTAGGTGTGTGGAGGTACTTTAGGTGAGCATAGAGTGGAACCTCTAGTTGAGTCTATATATTCATTGTACCACCATAGCAAAAACATCAAACACTAGGAACCCCTAAATACAATATAATAAAGAAGGATTGAGCATAGGTCTAGAACCACAATTCTAAACAAATAACACTGATCATAAAAAGAGTCGTGGAAGGAAAAGTATCCCATACTCACATTGATGTTCTTCTTAGACACATGTTACATGTTATTTTAGGGGGATGCCATTTTCAAATTGCATTGTAATGCAGGGGTGAAAGTTAATTCTACACACATATTATATAAATGTTAGGTTTAATGCTATTGTGAGGACTAACGAAAAATATGTTGGGATTTTAATTATGACAATATAAAATATCTTTTAAGAAAGAATGGAGAAGCTAAATTCTAAAGAAAAATAACTACGTAAGAAGCTAAATTGGTATCAGATAAAATTGAACCTTTTATCCATAGATCCTACAAATAACATGGTCTTCATAAACAAACCAATTCCCTAGGAAAGTCAATAGATGGAACAAAAGATTGAACCTTACTTGAGGGTATGAACATACATGAGAGAGAGGGAGACAAAGTGCTGAAGGATAGGGTTACATAATTACAATAGAAGATATAACAACATAGTGAGGGAATGACATATCCAAGATCAACCCCCAAACATCAACCATGACATCCAACAAGCGATACAAGTCCAAGAACCCAAAACAATTGAACGCCCAAGCATAATGTGCCTTGAAATTATAGACACCATCCAAATAAGAGTACGAAAACCCTTGAACAACTAAGTTAAAAAACAAACCTCAATTACCTCTTTAATATTCCTTTACAATAAAGGTTGGGATTATATTTATATCCACTCAAAGACCTCCTAGAAGGTTCTCCTTATAATCCTTCACTGAAATTACGGTTACTCCAATAAGGTCAACACATCATACCTTTTAAATATAAATCAATATTAGGATATCATTACAACTTTAGGGGAGGGTTTCATGTAAGACATGACAAAGGGTAGGATACCACACTAAAGGGGGGTGCTTGCACATAGGGATAACAAAAGAGGGGTCAACACAAGACTACCCACAAGTCAACAAGAGGGCTAACTGCAAGGAGGGGAAAACAACCCTTCTAATTCTGTCTCTCAATGTATGTGGTGCACATGTGTCCCATTCAAAAAATGGAAGTTTTATCATCATGTTTACGGAAGGTTGAAACCAATAATTGATATATTGTCTCGAGGAAATTATCGGCGAGGGTCCAACATATAACTTCTTGGTGGTATCGAAAAAAAATATCGGAATATCTTAGAAAATGTACCAAGTCCTAAAAAAAGCAAAAATACTCATTTTTTTCAAATTTTTAAACATCCGAAGCAATAAAAACATCAAATAGACACATTGCTACATAAATATGATAATACAACTAATAAATAAGGTGTCAAGTGGTCACATATCATTACTAAATTGAAAATTTTGAAACATGTTTGTGATAGGATGATACAAAATCACATCAAATGCTAAAAATAAATGTATCTCACGAGATCAATCATCATGAGGCATATAGATACTAAATAGTACATAATAAAACGAAAATAACAGATCATAGGAATTCGAATCTTCATTTCCCTCTAACGTTTTTACGAATAATGGGAACCACTCTTCCTTTGGAAGCAGTAGGTGTGTGGAGGAAACTATTATCCTCGATACATGTTAAAACCAAGGCAATTGACAAAATAATGTGATTAAATTCAAATTTAAAATTGCAAAAAAAAAATACTGAAAAATAAATTTACAATTTATAGGACAATAAAAGTATTATAAATTATAGTTAACATAAACAAAACTAATTAGATATGATAACTTACTCGATGGGAATAGCCTTCCTTATACTCACACTTAATTTTCAGATCATATATTGCCTCTCAGAGGCAAGTCAATAGATGGAACAAAACACTGACTTTTGCCTGAGGGTATGAACATATATGAGATAGAGAGAGAGAGAAAGAGAGAGAGAGAGAGTGAGTGATCAAGGATAGGGTTAGACAGTTACAACAAAATATACAACAACTTAATGAGGGTACTTCGCTCAAGGATAGGGTTAGACAGTTACAACATAATATACAACAACTTAATGAGGGTACTTCACATCCAATATCAACCCCTGAACATAAATCAAGTCAACCAACAAGTGGTACAAGTCCAAGAACCCAAAACAATTGAATGCCCAAGCATAATGTGCCTTGAAACTCTAGACGCCATCCAAATAAGAGTACTAAAACCATTGAATAACCAAGTTAAAAAACAAACCTCAATTACCTCTTCAAGATGCCTTTACAATGGAGGTTAGGCTTGTCTTAATAGCCAATCAATGACCTCCCAGAAGCTTGTCCTTCTAATCCTCCCCTAAAATTGGGGTTACTCCAATAAGGTCTATATGTCATAACTTTTAGGAAAAATTACAATTCAATATTAGGACATCGTTACAACTTTAGAGGAGGGTTTCATATAATACATGACGAAGGGTAAGATACCACACTCAAGGGGGGATTTTGCACATAGGTCTAACAAAAGAGGGGTCACCACAAGGTTATGTCAGCATAAGACTAACAACAAGTCAACAAGAGGGCTAACTGCATGGAGGGTAAAATGACCCTTCTAACTCTCTCTCTCAATGTATGTGGTCCACATGTGTCCCATGCAATAATCGGAAGTTTTATCATCAAGTATAAGGAAGGTTCAAAAAAATGATGCATTTATCTTCTCGGGGAAACTATCAACGAGGTTCCAACATATAACTTCCCGGTGGTAACAGAATATCTCATAAACTGTCGCAAGACCTAAAAAAATACAAAAATACTAATTTTTTCAAATTTTTAAACATATGAAGCAACAACAACATCAAATAGACACATTGCTACATAAGTATGATGATACAACTAATAAATAAGATGTTAAGTAGTCACATACCGTTACTAAACTGAAAATTTCGAAACATGTTCCTAATAGGATGATACAAAATCACATCAAATGCTAAAAATAAATGTATCTAATGAGATGAATCATCATGAGGCATGTAGATACTAAATGGTACATAATACAATGAAAATGAGAAATCATAGGAATATGAATCATAGATTCTCTCTACCCCTTTTACGGCTGAAGGGCACCACTCTTCCTCTAGAAGCAGTAGGTGTGTGGAGGTACTTGAGGTGAGCATGGAGTGGAACCTCCAGTTGAGTCCATATATTCATTGCACCACCATAGAAAAATCATCAAACACTAGTAATCACTAAGTACAATTTAATAAAGAAGGATTTGAGCATAGGTCTATAGCCACAATTCTAAACAAATATCACTGACCATAAAAAGAGTTGTGGAAGGAAAAGTATCCCATGCTCACATTGATTTATTTATTAGACACATGTTACATGTTATTTTAGGGGGATTTCATTTCAATTTGCATTGTAACATAGGGGTGCAAGTCAATTCTAGAAACATTATATAAACGTTAGGTTTAATGCTATTGGGAGGACTAGCAAAAATATATTGGGATTTTAATTATGATCATATACAATATCTTCTAAGAAAGAATGGCAAAGCTAAATTCCAAAGAAAAATAACTACTTACTAAGCTAAATTGGTATAAAATAAAATTAAACCTTTTAGCCATTGATCCTATAAACAACATGGTCTTCATAAAAAACCCAAATCCATATGTTGACATAAAGGCTCAATTGAAGAATTTCTTACATTAAAAAAGGATTGCTACTAGGGTGGCCTAATTGAAAACTAACATGTGCACTATAAAGGATTCCCAGAATAGTGATCCCATTGAATCCATGTATGGTCGAATGCTTCGCATAGCGAATGCACTATATATGCATCTTGAATCTCAACAGGCGGTTTGAATCCCCGCGGGTGGCAGAATTGGGTGTGGAAGAGATCCTTGGGTTTGTGTATGCATTAAACACCCAACGTCGATGCATGGTGGTGGTGCCGAATTTTATTTCTCGAAGCAGTGATCCAGTCTCAATTGTTAGGAGTGGTTTCTAGAGTCGGAGAACGTTGTCGTGATCAGTTTCTGAAAGTAGGTCACTGACGTTAGAGTGTTGCCGTCGCTAGATGTTCACTCCACACACTAGTACATATGGCTCAAAAGTTCCATGAAATATTGCCACGAATAAGTTAAAATGGTAATTTCATGGATAAATTGATAAATATTTTGAAAAGAAATTGTTCTGGCCCCCGATCATCGTCGCTACTATGACGTAAGTGACTGTTTGTCTCTATAGCGACGAATGTTCATCTCTATTTCGACGAAGACAGACATTCACCGCTCTAGTGATGGAACTCTAAACACTTTCAAATCAACGGTCATCACAGTAACAATAATTGAATTTTTCTTATTGTTGAAATTTGATCGTTGTGCATTTTTGTTGTAACTGCCACGATCATTGATGGTGGTGCCGAACGTGATTTCTTGAAACAAGATAGGGATTAGGTCGTCGACGTTAGAGGAATAGGGATGCTATTGCCGAAGGATGAAATCAGCCATCGCCGTTAGAGTGTTAACGTCGCTAGAGGTCCACTCCACACACTAGTACATATGGCTCAAAAGTTCCACGAAATATTGCCGCGAATAAGTTAAAATGGTAATTTTGTGGATAAATTGATAAATATTTTGAAAAGAAATTATTATGGCCGCTGATCATCGTCGCTACTATGACGTAAATGACCGTTTGTCTCTATAGTTACGAAAGTTCATCTATATTGCAACAAAGACATACGTTCGCCGCTCTAGCGATGAAACTATAAATACTTGCAAATCAACAGTCATCATTGTAATGGTCATTGAATTTTTCTTATTGTTGAAATTTTATCGTTGTAATCGCCACGATCATTGATCTATAAATACATGTTCTTAAGAAATATTTCATCAATTGTTTTGCTATAGATGTAGCAATTTTTCTGCTAATTGTTCGATCTGTGATTTCAAGAGTCTGGTACTGGTTTAACACATTGAATTTTTGATCTCGTGAGATTGCCAGGTTAGTATTTTTAAATTCTTTGTCTCCTTTAATGTGTAGGGTCATACATAAAGTGAGTCGACTATTTATTTTATCCTCAATACTAACACATCCAATACCAACATGGCAAGAGATGGATGATTAAGAGGTATTGATTTGAATGCATCATGATAGAGTTTATAATTTTGTTAGGGAAGGTACCTGAGAAATAATGGGTTCATGTTAGATTAATGGGTGTTTTAGGTAATACTATATATTCTTATTTAAAATAGATAAAATGGTTAGATCATCATGAAATTTATTCAATTTCAAAATCTTTGTAAAATTTTTGTTTTGCATTGAGGTTTGTGGTTAGTGAACTAGTATTTTTCCAATGACTAAATATAATGTCATCAGGATTAGTCTCTTTATCATTGTCTGATTAAAAAAAGACTCAAGATGAACTAATTAGGGAAACAACATCATTACTTTTGAAATATTTTATTTGTTTAGTTTCTTATTTATAGAGGGTTAAACTAGCATGTGGTTATATCCTATGTGAAAAATCGTTTAAGCATTGTGATCCCATGTGCTTGTGAGAAATCATGTTTCCTAACTTGGGAGAACATAATCATTGGGGGGGATTTAAATTTTATCACTAAATATTGAAAATATAGTGGTTGGTGGTAAGAATAAACCCCCATACTAACTTATTCCTTAATAATGTGGAAAGGAGGGGTTTTTGTGATATGTAACATGTCGAAGTAAAGTCAACTTGGATTTACTAATTAGAATTGTCACTTTCCATGCCACGCCCTTTAATTTTATGTCTCCTTTAATATATATATATATATATATATATATAATTTACTTATACATTGATTGAGTTTTTTTTGTTCTCACAGGCTATTAGAATGTCAAAGAAATATACTTGGGAAGAAAATAATAAGAGGTATGCTGAGTTTAAGGCAACATTGGAGGCGAAGGGCGATGGAAAGTGTTATTGCCCTTACAATGATTGCATGGGTTTGCGAATGAGAATAATTTTAAGAACAAGTGTTGAGAAACATTGTAAGGAGAAGGGGCATGCTCGCAGGAAACCATAGCAATAGATGAAAAATGCCCACAGGAAACCATACAAAAGGTTGAAAAAATTCCCGCAGGAAACCATAACAATAGATGATGTAAAATGCAGAAAGAAATTAGCTACAATATGATTGCATAAATCTACATTTGTGAATGGTTGATATTACTTTTCATGAATTGTGAATATATAGGTGAGACAAATTAAATATCTTTAGATGAACATACCAGAAAGGTTTTGGGGGGATCAATTAGTATACATATTGATAGGGGTAGAAATATGGTTAGATACAGAAAAGCAAATAAAGTGAAGCAATGTTGTGATGTTGTCATTAATGCATGCTTACCTTTTATGAATTTACTAGATGACTGTTGATACATTCATTATGTGGGCATGTCCTTACATGTCACGTGCATGCAGTCTTCTCGTGTGAGTTCTTGCATACTTATGTTGGCATGTCCTTACATGTCATGGGAATTTCAATGATATTCTAGCATTTCAACACCTCTTGCGGGAATCTTTCCACCTCTATTTCAGGCATTTTGAGGTTCAATGGGCATTTATCTATTACCATGTGGGCATGTTTAACTAGATGCGGGAATTTTATCTTAGTCTTGCATGCATAATGCAATACTTGAGGGAATTATGTCCATTAAGTGCGGGCTTTAAATGTCTTCAAAAGATTTCACTAGCTCATAGTTATACCTAGAAGCAGGGTTGATAGGGGTAGCATATGGTTAGATAAAGAAAATAAAATAAAGTGAAGCATCATTGTGATGTTGTCATTGATGCATGCTTACCTTTTATTAATTTACTAGATGACTATTGATACATTCATTATGCGGGAGTGTCCTTACATGTCACAGGAATATAGTCTTCATGTGTGGGTGCTTGCATACTTATGCATGCATGTCCTTAATGATCTGCCCGCATTTCAACACCTAATGCAGGAATCTTTACACCTCTATTTCAGGCATTTTGGTCTTCACCAGGCATATATCTATTACCCCGTGGGCATGTTTAACTAGTTGCAGGCATTTTATCTTAGTATTGCTTGCATAATGCAATACTTGTGGGCATTATGTCCATTAAGTGCAGGCTTTAAATGTATTCAAAAGATTTCACTAGCTCAGAGTTATACCTAGAAGCAAGGTTTATAGGGATAACAATATGGATAGATAAAGAAAAGGAAATAAAGTGAAGCAACATTGTGATGTTGTCATTGATGCATGCTTACCTTTTATGAATTTACTAGATGACTGTTGATACATTCATTATACCGCATGTCCTTACATTTCACGGGCATATAGTCTTCATGTGTGGGTTCTTGCATACTTATCCGGTCATGTCCTTATATGTCACGGGAATTTCAATGATCTGCTGGCATTTCAACACCTCCCGCGGGCATCTTTCCACCTCTATTTCAGAAATTTTGGGGTTCAACAGGAATTTATCTATTACCCTGTGGGCATGTTTAACTAGATGTGGGAATTTTATCTTAGTCTTGCATGCATAATGAAATACTTGGGGATTATTTCCATTACGTGTGGGCTTTAAATTCCTTCAAAAGCTTTCACTAGATCAGAGTTATACCTGGAAGCAGGGTTGATAGGAAGTAGGTGAAGTATTTTTTGTATAAAACCATCCATCCTAACCAATTGGTGGAGGGAAGATAGGAGAAAACCCCAACTGTATCTATCAATAAAACCATGACTACAATTTATGGAGGGCGGATAGGAGAAAATCTCATACACACAAAGAATTATATCTTCTGCTAGAAAACGAGTTAATGGATTTAATGAAAGTAGTTAACTTACCGAAGACATCTCTGCGGGAAAAAAATATACTCATACTGGATCTACTACTGGTTTTAAACCACCTTGTCCTAAAGCTGCCTTAGCCTATGATTTTCCTGATGCCTTAATGACCTTCACCTTTGCTTATGGGTCTCAATCTCAATCTATCAATGTCCCTCTATGTATCTTTGTTATATGAAGGGGGTGGACAACCTTGAGCATAGAAAATCCCCAAAGCTGGGAGAGATCAAAATTGAACTGAATCCCAATGCCCACCCAAAAAAAAAGGACTGTAGGAAGAACCCGTACTATAAAAATTTAGTCAAACAAGAAATTGATTTGTGTTTGGTGCAACTTAACGGGTTCGCCGCACTCACAAGCTATCTTTCTGGTTGTGTCAAGGAAGGGGTTGAACGAACAAGAGATAATTCCTCTTAGTAGTAGGATTCTCAACCAAATCGTCGCGCTTTTGTTTAGCACCTCTACCTTCTCTGTGCGCGGCCTATAGCTAGCTTTCTAGTTGTGTCAAGGAAGGGGTCCAAATATGTCAATGAAGGAGTTCAAGTGATATATAAATTTGTAGTATCTAAATATATTGATGGCCCTTTGGTCACTTTTGGTATTTGCAGTCTCTATAGGCCTTCCTACCATATCTATCTGTGGGGACTCCCAATTTATCATTATTTGGGTGAACTCGATGGCATGTCTAGATGTCGTGAACCTAGAACACTGGTGGGATCACTTCACTAAGGTAAAATCTTCTTTGCTCTCCATAAACTTTCAACACATTTACATGGAGTACAACATGAGTGCTGATATTTTATCTAAGGAAGCACTTTCTCTTGAGATGGGAAAACTCTCCATTAAGAAATTTTTTTACGGTTCTGTGTTTCATTTTCTCTTAATGTTTACTTTTTTTACAACATTATAGATTTTGTCAACCATTTTGGAAATAAGGCCGAATAATCCATAGTTTTTACCTTCTACCATTTGCTTTTTTATTATTATATTTATTTAGTTTTATAATATAAAATTTATATTTAAGTTTTTTAGCTGACATGTGACACATCAACGTTACAGACGTGATACATATCACTCACTTGTGTTGTAGAAAGCGCCTCTCGGCACAATAAAAAAGGGGTGTGACTGTTAATAAAAACATAGTTAAATTAAAAGGGCGTGACTGTTTAGTTTTAAACATGATAAAAAATGGAAAACAAAGTATAGAAACCAATTGAAAATGTAATTTTGTAGTTATAGAAAGTGTTTGTTGTTTTTACTAGTTGGGCTTCTACGATACATGTTTGTTCTTTATATCTTGTTGATTCTATTTGTTATTTATTATTTTAAAAGTGGTTAAAATTGTGAAAAAGGTAACAATACTGATTCACCCCCACTTTTCAGTATTGTCCGATATTGTAGCATTTACATGATTATGGTTATACTGTTTTTGTTTTCATTACTTTAATGATTATTAATGCAGCTCTCTATTTGATAGTACTGTGTGATTAAAACAATTAATATACTTATATTTGTGCTTTTTACAATTTATATGCGAAATGTTTGTTCACTTCATTGCATAGATTATTTTTTAATTTGTGTGACATCTTCTGAGGACTATGGTTATCCTAAAGGGGCTAGCCACCTGTTGTTGAGTTAACCTGAGGAAGATGAGATGACCACATGAGCTTCCTTATCCAGTGATGATGATTATGGGCTTCCACTCTTTGCATGAGACACATGAGACGTATGACCACATACAGTGGATAAGGTCGGGCAACCTACCCTCACGTTGACTTGATGTCCAAACTATCATGTCCTTTTTTCCATGTCATCATCCTTTGTCATCAAATTTTATATTCCTTTTTTCCATGTCATCATCCTTTGTCATCAAATTTTATATTCCTTTTTTCCATGTCATCATCCTTTGTCATCAACAACTTTACTGCTGTACATGTCATGGGAAGCTTGAGGTTATAAAGTAGTTCACATAAATTTATTTCAGAAAATACCTACTAAGTAGCTTCCTTAGAGTGGTTAATGTTGACAATGATGTTAAAACATAGAAAAAGCAAGGCAAAATGGTCATCGGTCCATAGTATAGAAGAATTAAGACAAAATGTTCATGGGTCCTTCCTTATTTCACATATGTGCAATTTCCCTTATACCACTTCCTTATTCAATTCCATGTATACATGTGTAAAATTAACATGAAAGAATTTAGAAGTTGCTTCTTTGAGATGAGTAGCCAAGGCCTGCAGAGATATACTTCCCCCCCTTCATGTTTTGATTTGGAAAGTACTTTCCAATGAGCTAGGTGAAACCTAACCTTGTCTTATTTTAGGTGCTACAAGTAGTCAAAACACAACCTCTAAATTTTATTGTGTGTCCCTTTGGCAATTTGAGAAAGTAATAACTAATAAACATGAATTTCTTTGAGAACATCATTAACACGAGTCATTCTGCTTCCACATGATATCCACATGTGGTGCTAGAAATGTATTCAACGTTCAATCCTTCCTATAATCCAACCTTAATCCTTGATGCCATATCCAAGGGGTTTGAGAACAAATCCAAGGTACTTCAATCCATCATGAAGTTCGGCTCTCTGAAAAAGTGAAGATTTGTATTGCACTTATGATTCCATGATCAAGCATACAATTGAAACAATTCAAGGACTTATGGAAATTCATCTCCATCCAAGTGGTTGTACAACATAGTTGAAGAATATATTTATAAGCTCAAGATTACCATAACAAATTTACTTTATTTGTATAAAATTGAGCACATAGATCTGTGGACCAACACACAACTCACAAAATAGATCAGACAATTTTACTCAGAATTGAAGAATGAAACAGTGCAAAAAATGGCTTGCAGCTGTGAATGCTTTCATTAATCAAAAGAAATTGGATAATAATTACAATGTAATACACTGGTATTAATAACCATTCAATTCGAATGCATGAGAGACGAATTCAAATTAATTGACTCTACCTAATTGCATGGATAACTAAACTTGTCTAAATCACTATCGGAGTCCAACGGATCTACTCCCAAAGGTCCAACAACTCAATCAATCAGTGATAGCTAGTTAACTCAGTGCAACTGAGTGTGGTAGGTGGAAGAAGGTGCCTACTCCACATGCAGCCATGCATTAGCCATGCATAACTAGCGCTATCTAACTGATTGTGAAATAACTAAAAGTAACTGGGGGCTAACTAAGACTAACTAGTACTAACTCCAACTAGCTGAAGTAGGTTGGTGTCGGGACTCCCAATGGCTCCTAAATTGTAGGGATTGGTCTAGGAGGTTCCCAAACTGATGCATGCACATGTAGCAAGTGGCAGTTAACTTCTAGCAGAGTTCCCCACACTCCAATGACTAGTACATGTGGCCCCATTAGGCCAAGTGGATCCAATAGTACTAGCGGACCCAATTAATGACTAAATTGACTCTAAGTGACTGACCAAATTGGACAAGGGAGGATTATAATCCTAACACCCCCCCTGAATCTTAACTTGGACAATGTGGGCCCTGGTAACTAAGACCAAAGGTCACCCATTACAACTAAAATGCAAAAAAGCAATTGCTCAATATAACCAAGGAAACAGGGAAAAACCTCATGGGAAAAATACCCCCCCTCAAACAAAGCAGGTAAAATTAGGATCAATCTGTTCTTCTGTGCATAGGTATCATGGTTCCTTGCATGTGAACTTATACATACAAACTAAATGATTATTTCTAGAGGAATCTTCCTCTTTGGATGAATAATAATTTGCTCAAGTGAATCAGGAACATAGACAGCTGCTGGATGAAAATTGGACCCATGTAGAGCAACTAAAATCAACTGATAAGAGAGAAAAAGTGCTTGAGGATTTGAACCATGTGAGGAACACTCAAGCAACTGATATGTTTCGGCCTTGAACAACAAACCATGAGTGGTAAAATCAGACCCAAGTGTTAGGAGCAAGTGTCTAGGAGGATACATAATGTCTTCCTCTTTACCAGTTCTATGGGGAGACAAGTATGTGACCAAAGGTAGAGAAGCCCAGGGACTGTCGAGAGCGAATGCTTGAGATCCATAATCTGATATAGCTTCAGAAATAACTAATGATTCACAAAATAAAATATCGGCAACCTCATAAGAGAAAACTAACACCAAATTCCCAGCAACAATTTTGAAGAAGACTTGTGGTACTTGATTTTTCACACCAAAATTGGTGAGAGAAGCTACAAGCATGACTGAAAGCTACTGGAATATAAAATTTGAACAAAATAATATCAAATCAGATCCAAATAAGATCATATCAGATTCAAATAATTCCATATCAGATCCAAAAGTGTGGAATGAAATCAAATCCCCAGCAACAATTTTGAAGGAGACTTGCGGTACTTATTTCTTCACACCAAAATTGATGAGAACAACTACAAGCAGTACTGAAAGCTTATGAACATGAAATATTGAACCAAGTAATATCAGATTAGATCCAAATAAGATCATATCATATCCAAATAAGTTCATATCATATCCAAAAGTATGGTCCACCGAGACGGTAGATGCACAGTTTTCTCTTTCTTCAAAATTCTGAATATTGGTGCATGCAATCCTGTAGGAATTTGCTGGAAGATCTAGATCAAGGAGAGAGAATGGATCACTCCTAAAATATGATATTTTTTCCAAAATATCCAAGGTATTACCTATCTGCACAACGACATCAATATTAGAGGGAGAGAAATCAAATTCCTTTACACTTTCGGAAGCAATTACTGGCAAATTTTGCACATAATTTAAAGGAGAATAATTGGAGAATGTTTGCATAGAAGTGTAGCAGCGTTTTTCTTCAATATCATAGATTCTAATGTCTTATTCTGTTTCAGACATACGAGAAGATGAGATATCATATATCTCATAAAATTCCATATCATCAAGAGAAGGAGTCACTTCAAGGAGACTTTCTTCAATTAGAATTGACTGTGCAGAAGATTTTGCTTCTTCTTCATCTTGAACAACTTCATGAGAGAGAGTAGAGGCTGAAACTTTTGGATCAAGAACTCTTGTGGTGCTGGGTGTGCTCTCCAAAGTTCTATTATGATCCTCACTATCCGGGATCAAACTTGAAGGGTAGGGTCCCATTTCACTTTGAAGGGTTGTGAGATATTGAACCCTTCAGGGTTGACATGTAAAAATAAATTATTCTTTTCATTTGAAAATGTAAGAGTACATCAAAATATCAGTATTTATTAACAACAATCTATAGAAAAAAATTGACAATATGATGAAAGAGAGCTTGTATTGGCAAGTAATGAATCTTGTTCATTCAAACATGTATTATATACATATTTACATAGAAGGAAAACCTTATATTGAACCAAAATACTATTAGATATGTGATACATCTTACCTATCTATAGAAATCCATATTATAATAACTCCATTATCCCATTTAATTAGACATAACTAGCTTACTTGGCCTTTTGGAAGGATCTATCGATTTAAAAACTCTTACAAAAAAAATTGACAAAATAGACACACACTATGTTGTTGCATAATTTTTTAAATATGTAGAAAATAATGTCCACTTACCTTAAGCGTAATTTCAGGGTCTTGTCCATGACATGGATTTGATAAATGATTGGCATAGTTCAAACAAACAAGGGTACTATGCTTAAAGTAATGTCCACTTACCTTAAATCATGCAACTTGACACATCCTTGATTATGTGCTATTTGCAATCTGAACTTCAAACTTCAAAGTTTCAAACATTTCAAGTCGACTTATTCAGAGTTAATAGCTTGATATTAAAGCCACCATGCTTCCGTGTGGGAGTAAACCAACTGCTTCCAGAATACGTGAAAGAAAAAACCAGGTCGTGTTAGAATAGCAAATAAAAATCTCTCACAGATTTAAATAGGTTCAATTATTCAAAAAATTTTACATCTTAGTAAGTCAAAATCTACTCGCAAAACCTGCTGACAAGCAACACTAATGCAAATAACCTTGAAGTTGAAATTGACATAGATGGAATGCCTCTTAAAAGCAACATAGAACAATTTTGCATATAGGCACTTCACCACGTCTAATCATTGAAACAATTTCACATCTTTTATAAGTCAAAACCTGCATACTAATCCAACATGAGATTACCCAACAAGACTATTGCAAAAACACCTTTAAGTTGCAATTGATATACCTGAAAATATATTGTTAATATCAGTATTGGGACTGTCATATGTCATACAATAGGCTCTTGTATTTGGATACAATATATAAAGCCAATTTTCTAATCTTACGAACATTGATTCATATTATCCTTACTTAGTTATATCCATACTCCTATGATTACTTGTCAAACAAGTAGTTATAACCTGCAACCTTCTGGTTTACTCTATGGACAATTCTCTCTAAGTTTACGTATATTGATTCATTTGTATATTTTTTATTAAACCCTGAAGGCTCCTCTATCACCACAATTCCATTTACATTCTGGCATAGTAATATTCATACTCCTATGATTGGAAGCATTTGTTTAAATTTTCAAGACAAAGTGAAGGGCTTCAAACAACGTAGTAAATTTTTGAAGAGAAAAAATCAAATCCTAGGTATTGGGGTTTAACTATCCAGGGGAACAGGGTGTTTGAAAGTATAAGAAAATTAAACAACTAAATTTCCAAGGCAAATAGCCAATTCCTAGGTTATTAACTCAACTCAGGGAAATTGCCAACAAAGTTATCGTCTACTGGATAAATTCAAGAAAAATACGGATGAGATAAATCAAACTGGATGCCTTTGAGAAAAACAAAATTCAACATTTAAAGCCTAAAATTCTCCATATGAGCTGCTAGATTGGAAACAAATGGTTCAATACACTATCCAAGAAACAAAAAATGAAATAAAAGCTACTCGCCGACAAAACAAACAAAACAAAGCTTCAAAAGCAAGAAAACTTGTAACATGCTAAGCTAAATGTGAACAGAGAAAACTTCCAAATATTAGTATTATCTGTTGTAAAATAAACTTAACCTTCAGTTTTTCCAAACAAAATTAGTAAAATACAGATCCTTCAATTTTGCCCAACAAAACTTGTAAAATAAATTGAGCCCTATCTTTTCCCAAATTAAATTCCATGCGTTCTACAGAAGTGCTAAAGCAAGACCTTGATGAAACAACACCTCGAACAAATGGTTCAAGTTTTAATAACTACACATTTAGATCATAATCCAGAACATTAAACTACTAAAATCTCCAAATACATCAAAATCCGCCGTAGTGAAACCACGAAAGACTGAAAGTAGCAATCCCGTCTATGTAAACTTCTATTAACGATTACAAATGAAAGGAATCATTCCCTTTCCTTCAGGAAAACTGGTTGAAAATCACTATATCCATGAATAACACCGACAAGAATGGTCCAATCATACCTTGAGCTTAAACGCGGCCTGTTCCAACCGTTTCTCGCACTATGACTGTATTTTCTTCAAGATAAATCGGTTCTTGCTCCCTCTTTCTGTAACCGCCTTCAGATATGAAAATAACTGTTCGAATTTGAGCTGAAAAAGGGCAGACAACAGGACTGTGCATGTTTTAGTAAACAAAGGGTGAAACGACTCCAAAAGATAGACAAAAAATAACAGAAACCTTACTTGCTTATATGGATTCCACGCTTCTTTATGCATGAATCCAAGGCTTGCAGAGCTCTAGGCTATCGTTCTCAAACACCAAATTAGTAAATTCTGCTGCCACTATATCCTCCCCTTTTAATTTTTTTTAAGGCTTGCGTTCCAGCCAATACGACACAAAAATCACTCATTGGAATACCACATTTCTCTTCAAAAAATAACTCATCGCCATCCTGGATCTTGACCATTGTTGGAAAGCCCCGCCTTCTCTGTCCGTCAGATTTGCTACAAGCTCTTACCAGTAAACCCTAGCCCCACCTAGGCACCCTCAACGGGTTTAAAAACAACTTACCAATGGGCCTCCCGAGTCCCCAGAACCAGAACGAGTTACATCAGTGTTATAAAAACTCGGCTCAGGGTTGCACATAGTGAAGTCACAGTCTACAAGAAACCTACAGTAGGGTCGACGCCAGGCATTTAACGTGCTAATGGGAAATTGCAATACCAATTTACCATCCATGATCCATCAATAAGAACATTTAGTTTCCAATCGTATACTATTATGGTGACTGGTAAGGTTACGTGACTCTGTGAACCACAAAATGCCACATAGACCGAGAATTTAATGAAATTATTGAATTGGTAAATTAGTAAATGCCAAATTTTGAATGTGATTATGTGGCATTAAATCAAAATTCTTTGAGACTTGATTGTTGAACTTGGAAGTTGGCATCGGCGGCTGGGCCCGGGCAACCCAGTTGGCAGTGACTCACTAGGCTATCATGGTTCATTTTGATCTGAGCCTCACCCCTTACCCTTGGGGCCTATTTATCCTGGATAGGTAAATTTAGGAGCGACCTTTCTATTGCAAGTTTACACTTATTTTTTTTAATTCATCATTAACGAGCTAAATATGAAGTAAATATTTTTTTGCATGTTAATTTTTTTTATGACCTTCTATGACGGGAAAAATGGCCTTGAAGGGCCCAGAAGCCTTCAAATTTGGAGCCTTCTCACTATGCTTCCCAAAGTTTCTGTCCAATTTTGTCCAGAGATCCTCTAGGTATTCAATAGATTTAGTGAGGTAGTGCAAGCTAGGAGAAAGGGCCAGACCTATTGCTTCAAAAGCTGCATCACCGTCATTTAGCCAGTCATTCTCATTCCCATAAGACTCTTTACCAAGTCAAATAGACACCTCATAGAGATCTTGTCTCTTCAGAGATGCAATAATCTTCAACTTCCATTCGGAATAGCTTCTGAATGGGGTGAGAAGAGGAACTACTGATTCCATTTGAAGTTGTACCTACAAAAACACAAAAGGGGCACTGTAAGGTCAAACAACCTGCACTTTTCAAGTTTTCATCACACCCAACTTAGTTAATCAAGCAAGCTTGATCAACAATTCCTTTGCTTAGGATTTATGTGGGAAACTTGTCGCTTCTGGTGCAAAGCTGGAAGGAGCAATTTTGATAAAAAAAATTTGATCCAGTAGAAGATTTGTAGAAAGGAGAAGTGCCTTGTTATGTTGAGGCTCTGATACCATATAAAATTGAGCACACAGATCTGTGGAACAACACACAACTCACAAAATAGATCACACAATTTTACTCAGAATTGAAGAACGAGACAGTGCAAAAAATGGCTTGCAGCTGTGAATGCTTTCATTAATGAAAAGTAATTGGATAATAATTACAATTTAATACACTGGTATTAATAACCAGTCAATTCGAATGCACGAGAGAGGAATTCAAATTGATTGACCTTACCTAATTGCATGGCTAACTGAACTTGTCTAAATCACTATCGGAGTCCAAGGGATCAACTCCCAGATGTCCAACAACTCAATCAATCAATGATATCCAGTTAACTCAGTACAATTGAGTGTGGTAGGTGGGAAAAGGCGCCTACTGCACATGCAACCATGCATTAGCCATGCATAACTAGCGCTAGCTAACTGATTATGAACTAACTAAAATTAACTGGGGGCTAACTAAGACTAACTAGTACTAACTCCAACTAACTGAAGTAGGTTGGTGCTGGGACTCCTAGTGGCTTCTAAAATGTAGGGATTGGTATAGGAGGCACCCAAACTGATGCATGGACATACAGTAAGTGGCAGTTAACTTCTAGAAGTGTTCCCCACACTCCATTTACTAGTACATGTGGTCCCATTAGGCCAAGTGGACCCAATAGTACTAGTGGACCCAATTAATCACTAAATTGACTCTAGGTGGCTGACCAAATTGGGAAAGGGAGGATTATAATCCTAATAAGTTGTAGCTGTCAAGTGTTTAACTTTATCATTGAAATTAACATGACATGTAAGGACATGTCTGCATAATGAATGTATCAATAGTAATCTAGTAAATTCATAAAAAGGTAAGCATGCATCAATGGCAACATCACAATGCTGCTTCACTTTATTTGCTTTTATTTATCTAACCATACTGCTCCCCCTAAAACTTTACTGGTCTGTTCATCTGAAGATCTTTTATTTGTATCACATATATCTGACTCATCGATGAATATTAATATCCCACAAATGTAGATTGCTGCAAACATATTGTAGCTAATTTATTTCTGCATTTTGCTTCATCTATTGCTATGGCTTCCTACGGGCACTTTTCAACCTTTTGTGCATTTTTGCGGGCATTTGTTTCGACCTATGTGCATATGTTTGAGGCTCGTGGGAATTTTATAAGGCAGTGTAGGCATTTAATCAGTCCAACGAGCATTTTCAAACTGGTTGCGAGCATTTCTCAACATGCCCCAGACATTTTTCCAAATCAACTGCTTATCCAATTTGGAGAATTGATGTAAATGTATTCTGCAATTTAAATGTATTTACTTGCAGACTGTGTGTATGTAAGTGAATATGCAAATCACCTCCTATGCCCTCATAACTGGAACACTCTAAAAAATAAAGGCATCAATGCAACATAATTAGGAAACTTATTAAGAGGATGACTAACCCCCCCACAAAAAAGACTCGAGCTCTCCTTCTTGCTCTCGTGCCTCTTGTATTCTTTATGTAACCTATATAGGGGAATTTTTATTTCTCTATTGCCCTGTGGGAATTTTAACTAGATGTGGGAATTTTTACTCTCAAGTGCGAGCATATTTGAGGCTTGAGGATATTATTGAGGCCTCGATGGCATCTGTCTCCTCCACTTGTGGGCATATTAGGGACCCTGCGTGCATTTAAATGACATCTCCTTCACTCATGTGGGCATTTTTCTTCTGCCTGTGTGCATTTTTCTGAAGCTTGCCCACAAGTATTGCATTATGCATGCAAGATTAAGATAAAATTTATGTAGCTAGTTAAACATGCCCACAGGGCAATTTTCAACCTTTTGTGCATTTTTGTGAGCATTTTCCTTTCATATGCGGTCATTCTTTACATTAGCTACGAGGATAAGCCAGAAAATATTTTGATGACTTGTCCTGTAATTTGAAAGACATGTCCACATAAACTACTTTCTGCATTCTTGCACCCTTGCGTTCACCTTAAGAGCCCTTGTTAGGTGTCATCCACCATATCGCTACCTTATATGATTTTTTTGGAGTACTGTCGTTTTTTAATTGCGAGTTGGTTGTACTGCTGTGATGATATTGTTTTTTATTTGTGAGGGTTGGATGATCTATTTTACGGTCTTTTCCAGTTCTGCGTTCTCTCCTTTCACATGTATGTTGGTCTAGTTGAGTCTCATGCAAGTAACCTAACGCTAAGAGGTTGAAGTCCGTTTAGAATCATTTTTTCTGAGGATAAGGGAGGTCTGCCCTAACATCTTATGTTGAGTTTATAATTGGTTCAGATCTTATATATCATGCTATTGTTAAATAATGTTGTCTTTCATTAACAACTTAGATATGAGAGAGACATCCTTCTCCTGAAGACAGACTCAACTCTGAAGTCTGAAATGCTTCGAGATGAAAAATCCCACACAGGTTCCAAACTCTCCATTAACAGCTACCACTTGTGAAAGCCTAAAAAAAACTATTACTATTATTATTGTTTTAAGTACTTTAATGGTTATTGTAGCTCATTGTTTCTGGGACATGATGGACATGAAGGATATTGAGGTATGGTTTTTGCACATGAAATCGATTCAATAATAGAATGCATTTTCAATTTGAACAAGTACAAGGATCAAAGAGACAGGGGAATCGTCAAATGTAAATCCAGAACATGATGAAAGACTGCATCTATCTCATTTATGTTATGTGGAAATTGAACCCAAGTGATAGATCAATTACACTCACTAAATTGCTAATCAAACATGAAAAATTCACACAAAATGAGATTGGAATTGGAGCATAACACAATCCTGTATTGAATAAGTGTACATCATCCAACCTCATCAAGTAATAGGCTGTCAAAATATATAATTACATCAGATATTCGAAAGCATAAAGATGCTATTCAAATTGGTCAAAAAGCAGGCTTACTAAAACTAGTCAAATCCCCCATAGGTGCATAAAACACTTTCCAAATCTATAAAGATGCTCACGAATTGGATAAATCATATAGGCCATATAATAAGTGATGGAAATAGATCATATCCATTCTTTTTTTTGGAGAAAAATAAGGAGGATGATGTGGGAAAAAAACAAGGCAATTACTCCTAGACTAGCCTTTCCCTTTTGCCTTAAAACTGCTGTAAAGCAAGGCAGCTTTCAGAAAAATTAGAACCACACTTTTACAAACCAAGAATAAAAGAAGAGTTGCTAAAAAAATTTCCAGGATGATTCCAAAGTGCTCCATGACCCATTTTTAGCATGTGTTGACTTCTAGGTGCAAGTGGAAGCCAACTAGCATAGTGAGGAATCTAGGAATCTAGGAATAAGAAAAAAATGATTAAGTAATGTAAAATATGGGTAGCTATGGGTTGATTAATATAACAACCCCCCTTAAGCCTGAATTTATGAGTAAATATCAGAAAAATATAGGTCCTAGCAACAAGGATTAGTCACCCTTTACATACTACATGTCCATACAACCAAGGAAAGAGGGAAAAACCCAGTGGGAAAATCCTCCCTTAAACATGAACAGGAAACACAATTTTGGAAATCTTGTTATCAATCATACTTCACCACATGATCATAAATCCCCAGCAGTGATTTGTGATTACTAATGGTCTTCTCACAAAACACCTTGGTGAAGATGTCTGCTACTTGCTCTGAAGATGCACAATAGAGTAGAGCAATGGTACCATCATGCACAAGCTCCCTGATATAGTGCATATGGATCTCAATGTGCTTGGTTCACTGTCTTTGAAATGGATCAGTGGATATTTTAATGGTGTTTTGATTGTCACAATATATGATAGTGGAAAACTCTTATTCGAACCCACATCCTCCAAGTATCCCTTGCAACCACAAACATTGAGTAGCTGCATTCACAACTCCTCTATACTTTGCCTCTGTAGATGAGAGTGCTATGGAACTCTTCTTCTTACTTGACTAGCTTATTGGTCCATCTACAAGTATGAACACATATCCTAAAGTATACTTTCGATCTGTTTTATCACCATCCCAATCACTGTTAGTAAATCCAACTAGCTCTAAGTCAGATTTTGCTTTATAGAAAATCCCACGAGTTCTTATTCCCTGAACAAAGTTTAGGATCCTCTAGTCATGAGGTTGATCCATGTATCTTGAAGCCACACTAACTGCATAATATAAGTCAGGTCGATTATGTGTAAGATAAAGCAAACACCCAATCGACTGCCTATACAGTGTGTTATTTACCAAAGGAGAAGAACCTGCTTCCTCAAGCTTAACCCTTGAGAGGAATGGAGTCTTGCTTGGCTTGCAATCCTTCATGATGAACTTGTTGAGAATATATGAAGCATACTTGGACTAATGAACTTTGATTCCATGTTGGTATTGAGCAATTTTGAGACCCAAGAATTGGCTCAACAATCCCAAATCTGTCATGGAAAATGCATGGTTCATTGCATCCTTCAAGGAGGCAATGTCTTTCTTTGAACTTCCTGTAATCAGTAGGTCATCCACATATAAAAAAATAATCATTAAAGAACCATGAATCAGCTTCAAATATACATTAGGATCAGACTTGCATCAAACAAAACTTAGTGACAGCAGAAAGCCATCAATCTTGGCATACCAAGCCTTAGGGGCTTGCTTGAGCCCATACAATGATTTCTTTAGCCTGCACACTAAAGATGGATTAGAAACAAAACCTTATGGTTGGTGCATATAAATCTCTTCATTCAAATCTCCATTTAGAAAGGCACTCTTCACATCCATGTGATGTACCTCCCATTTCCTTGAAGCTGCAATGGCTAGAGCTAGCCTTATGGAGTCCATCTTTGCCACTGGTGCAAAGGTCTCATTGTAATCAATACCATGTACTTGTGAGTATCCCTTGGATACCAATATTGCCTTATATTTAAAGGTGAACCATCAGCAACAAAATTAATTTTAAAGACCCACTTACACTTTACTAGCTTTCTCCCCGGGGGGAGAGCAAATAGTTCCCATGTGTTGTTCTTCTGGAGCAAGCTAAATTCTTCCTTCATGGTTGTTTTCCATCTTGGATCATGTGTTGAATCTTCATATTTATGAGGATCAGATTCAACCATCAAATAACACTTCTCAGCAAAGAGTGGATCTTTCACACAAAGGGCACTCTCAAATTGAGATCTAGTCCTCCTAGTGTCACTAGGATTCCCAGCTAGTCCCCCAGCTTCATGAATGGTCCATGCTACCCATTTTGGTATTGTAGGACTGTTAGGATATACAATTAAATCATCATTATCATACATATCAGAATCAACAAACTCATTAGTATCTTCACTTACAATCAGTGGCTGTGGTGATGAAGAGGACTCTCCAACTTCAACTGCTGCTAAAGGATCTTATTCGAACTGGACACTTCTTTCAATGAAAGCTTTATTATTGCTCAAGTTGATCATATTGTACCCTTTTTAATCTTTAGAATACCCAACAAATAGGCACTCTTGGATTTGGGGTTTCAAATCCTTCCTCTTTTCAGTTGGAATTCTAGCCCAAGCCTTTGAGCGAAAAATATTGAAATGGGTCACATATGGCTTGTGCCCACTCCAAGCTTCAAAAAGAGTAATACCATCAAGTTTATTATGTGGCACCATGTTATGTATATAGGATGCATAGTTTATAGCATCGACCCAAAACTTTGGTGGTAAAGCTTTAACCTCCATCATGCAAGTTGCCATCTCCTTGAGTGATCTATTCTTTCTCTTAGCAACACCATTTTGTTGTTGTGTGTAAGGAATAGAATGCTACATCTAGATACCTTCATTTTTACAATAATGGATGAACTCAGACTTGACATACTCACCACCATTGTCAGATCTAAGGATCTTAAGTCTCCTCCCATATTGGTTCTCAGCCAAGGCTCGAAATACCTTGAAGAGGTCAAAAACTTCAGACTTGTGCTTTAGGAAGTAGACCCAACAGTACTCGAAAAAGTCATCTATGAAGGTGAGTGCATATTTGGCTTGACTCATGGACATATCAAGGAATGAACCAGTAATGTCACTGTGGATTAACTCAAGGGGTGCATAGGTTCTCTCATGACTAGCTCCCTCATATTTGTGCTCTGGGTGTTTTCCTAGGATGCAACCTTGGCAGACTCCCTTAGAAAAATTAATCTTTGGCAACCCTATGACCATATATTTGTCACTATAATTAGAAAGATAATTATAGTTAAGATGGCCAAATATTTCTTACCTCATTAGCATGGGTGAGAAGAGCAGAGGGGTTTGATTATGGTAGGAAATGGGAAAACTTGTATACCTTCGAAGTGTGATCCACAACACCTTTTGCTATGACTTTACCATTAGATATATATGAGATTTCAACTTAATTGGGGGAGAATATGACTTTATTTGGAGACCCAGTGTGAGTAATCTGATACAATGACAAGAGATTAGAGGCAAGACTTGGACATACAATGCATCTTTGAAAGAACCATGGTCAAGATCAATCCTACTCTTCCCCATACTGTCAATGAGAGAGTCATCTCCCAAGACAATTTTTGGACCTTTCGAAATGTCAAGAAAGGAGAAGGCCTCCCTTGTCGAAAGCATATGTATGGAAGCTCCAAAATCAATGATGAAGCTAGGTGAGCTTGAGGTGCCAGCAACCAAGGCATGCACTCTCTCCTTGTCTTTTGAATTTGATCCTGCTTCCCTCTTCTTTGAGAAATCAATAAGGGAGATGTTGTTCTTCTCCAGGAGTTGGGTCAACATGTCAATTTTATTTTTCATACAAGAGCTCTCAGGGTGATAGCCCTTACTGCAGTATGTGCACTTGCTCATTTCTCCTTTTTTCTTCTTCTTTTGGAATTTATTCTTGGAGATTGAGGGATCCTCTTGAGACTTTGACTTGTCTCTCTTTCGCTCAAGTGGATTTTTATCTTTTTTCTTGCTTTTTGAATCCACCTTCAAGTCTCCAGCAACCAAATCTTGGTCTTTGGAAGGTTTGATGGTGCCCATCATTACCAATTTATCTTGCTCCTAGGTGAGGGATTCCATGAACTCAACAAGCTTAGGCATCTTCCAGGTTCGAGCTTTCAATTTGTTGGCATGGAAGTTCGAAACAAACATTGAGTAGTCAGGACCAAGATTCGAGAGTATGGTCAAGATTAGTTGCTCTTTTTTTTTTTTTTGATCCCACACTATTTTAGCTGCAAAACGACAGCCTTAAACTTGGAAGGTAGAGTTATAATGATTCGAAGCTATTGGGACTCAAGGAGATCAATTAGTTCTTGATTTGATTTCCTCTCATCTCATCTGTCTTTCCAAAAATATCTTCAAGCTTCTCCCAAACCTCATTAGGTGATGTCAATGCGTCAAGATGAAATAGGAGGTCTCTTGAAATGCTCAAACACAAAAGACCATACGCCTCATCCCTCCTGTTGTGCCATTTAATTTTATCTGCAGTTGCATTGGGATATTCCTCAGTTTCCATGGTTACCCTATAGAGACCTTTCGATCTCAACAATATCTCCATCTCAGCTTTCCATTCGAAGAAATTGAATGGAGTCAAGATGATCCTTTGAGATTAGTCCATATCTCAGCAACTGTGCCCTCTAGTCAATAGAATGCGCTCCCAGTAAGTGATGTCAAACCTGAAATAGCAATATGGAAGGAGATAAATCAATCTGCAAAGGCTCTGATACCATGTGGAAACTGAACCCAAGTGATAGATCAATTACACTCACTAAATTGCTAATCAAACATGCAAAATTCACACAAAAGGAGACTGAAATTGGAGCATAACACAATCCTATATTGAATAAGTGTACATCATCCAACCTCATCAAGTAATAGGCTTTCAAAATATATAATTACATCATAGATTCAAAATCATAAGGATGCTATTCGAATTGGTCAGATGCTATTTGAATTGGTCAAAAAGCAGGCTTACTAAAACTAGTCAAAGCCCCCATATGTGCATGAAACGCTTTCCAAATCTATGAAGATGCTCACGAATTGGATAAATCAAATAGGACAATTAATAAGTGATGGAAAGAGATCAGATCCATGCTTTTTCTTGGCTAAAAGGAAGGAGGATGGTGTGGTAAAAAAACAAGGCAGTTACTCCTAGACTATCTTTTCCCTTTTGCCTTAATACTGTTGTAAAGCAGGGAAACTTTCAGAAAAAGCAGAACTACGCTTTTACAAACCAGGAATAAAAGCAGATTTGCTAAAAATGTTTCTAGGATGATTCTAAAGCGCTCCATGACCCAGTTTTAGCATGTGTTGAATTCTAGGTGCAAGTGGAAGCCAACTAGCATAGTGAGGAATCTAGGAATCTAGGAATAAGACAAAAATGATTAATTAATGTCAAATATGGGTAACTATGGGTTGATTATTCTAACATGTTCAATCATTGGCATTGATGAAGTGCACACACAATTATATGAATATGATGCTCCTGAAAATATTTGCGTAGATGAGACAAAGAGCAACACCAGCTTTGCATTTGTGGAATGAAAACAATTTGTTAAAAATGATAAGATATTTTCCTCTTATATTAGCATGGGTATTTCAATTTCAAAAAATGCATATAATTTTTGAAGGAGGAGTTTATCCTTCTCAGCTTTTTTTATCACAAAATTCATCTATCCCAGATCAAATCAAAACCCCCAACCAAAATCCCAAATCAAAACCTCCTATGGTAATTATTCTCGAGGTCGACAACAAGGAAGGGGCCTATGCATAATTTCATTGTGCTTCCTAATGACACCCTTTAGTTGGAAGGAGGGAAATAAGGATGCTTTATCTATCTGACCAAAATTGGATCAAATTCAAAGCAAGATTGGGATGTGCCACAACTAATAGAGCAAAAATTTTGACTCTAAAGTTAATTCTTAAGTTGGTGGTGTCAAAGAGAGTTAGAGAGTTAGGTTGCAAATTATGGGGGATTTTCCTCTAGTTGTTGAATGCACAACATGTAAAATATATTTATGAAAAAATTATGACCATTAAAACTATTTTGGTGAGCCTACCTTTATGCATATCTACAGGGGGATAAATGGATTCTTTGATGCCTTATCAAATAATGTATTTATTTTGACACCTACAAGATGGTGTATTTGGGAAGACATGAATGGATCTATCACAGAGCATGATCCTAGTCCTTTCATTTAAAATGGTCTTTATATATATTTTACTTTGTCAAATGAGAATACCTCTAGATAGTGACTTTTTTTCCTTCTAGTTATTTGATATACTTCCGTGTTTTACTTTGGGAATATTTAGTAGAAGTACTAAAGAATGGGATGTGAATCACGATGCATGAAGCATTTCAAATCTTCATTTTTTATGATTGCATATATGTATTTGTGCTACAGTTTGATTCCTGTAAGCCTAGGATCAAAACATAAAATTAAATGATGAGTTTTGAAGCACTACAAGATGGGATAAAGCAATTTCAATAATGGATGACTTTGCATATCTTATGCTAGACAATTACTGGTTTTGTATTCCTTTGATAACTACAAGCTATACCTGTTGGAATGAACAATGGATACATGTGGAATTCTACAAAACTGGCTACGATATTTCCTTAGTTGATAGCTACCATTTGGGAGGTCAAGTTAAATGATGAGTTTTGGATACTAGAGGAAGTAATGCAGAAATGGCTGCAATGTGAATGATTTTAGACAGAATAGTCAAAACAGTATGTGTAAATAATGAGTTTTGGATACATGTAGAATCACTACAGGATGGTCGTTAAAACCAATTTTAGACTTTGAAACCAATTTCGGACCTTGAACGGTGATCCTGCTATCTAAATTTACCTTGACCTATAACATTTTTTGTGCATGTGGTTGATGATCTAAATAGCAGCAAGGATGGTGATAGCTCAGGGATTTACTCCGCAACAATGAGGGCACCAAACTAAGTTTTCAAATATAGTTACAGTACTGAATATTTTTTAATAGAACTATATATCGACGTTAGTTACAAATATTTGGCATCAACCTTATAGTATGGAGGATGCATTCACATGTGGAGTGGTGTCGTTGTTAAGGAGACTTGTTGACTTGGATTTGGAAGAGGAACCATCACCTTATGTTGACACCCTACTTATGGGGACATATATCCTTATTTGGAGGATCTTGATACTTTGTTGGTGAATCTTTGCTGCAAATTCTAATTTAAAAAAAAAAAACACAGAAAACATCACTATACCGATGCTTTGCGTTCAAGTTCTGTGACAGTAATTCGTGTCTATAGCGACAATCATCCGTCCCTTGTTTGGTGAACTTGTCGGTATGTATGTCGCTATACCAATGTACTGGTGTTGTTATAGGGACACAATGGCGTTGCTATAGTGACCAAAAAGTGCTTAGTAGCTTCTAAGTTGCAACAAAGTGTCATCTCTATAGCGACAAGTAGACGTCTCTATAGCGACGATTTACCATCGCTCAAGCGACGCAAAAGGACTTAGTCGCTTCTTAGTTGCAACATAATTTCGTGACTATAGCGATGCAATAAGGTTGTTTTTTCAACATATTTATGTCTCTATAGCAACGAGTATCTGTCACTCTAGCAACGGAAAAAGACTTGGTTGTTTTTGCCACAAAATTCCGCCGCTATAGCAACTTAGTGACGTTGCTATATCGACACATGAACATTGCTATAGCTACGTATAAAGGTTTTTAAAGCAACATCTACACTCGCCATGTGTCATCTCTTTTCTGTCGCTATAGTGATGAAAAGTTTGAAGTGTGGCTACTGCGACGAGAATTTTTCCATGAAAATATGGGCTCCTATTCATCGCTATAGCGACATAACAATGTTGCTATAACGACGATTTGTCATGGAAAAAATGGCCACATGTACTAGTGACATATTGTCATCTCATGGTGCATTTTGTTTTCGAATTAGATTACTTTGAGGCATGATTCTAGAACAGTTCTAATCAGCCTCCAATGATGCACCATGGCTTAGCCAAGAAACAAGATCTAAAATCACATTATTCTAGCATGGCCCAATTCCTTTGGGAGTTCTACTAATAGTACAATGAATTCAACAAATCCTAAAATCCACTATTTTTATTCAAACCATAATAATCCATTTCACAAGGTTCCAAGTGTTATGATTATTATAATCCTCCCGTGTGCATTTATAGTATATTGATCATTTTGTCTAGCATAGGGAGACATATTTATTGTATTGAAGTATGGGGAACACAAATAGAGGTTAACTACCACTTACTGCATGTTCATGCATGAGTTTAAGTTCCTCTGAGACCATTACCTACATTTTAAGATCCACTATGAGTGCGACCAATAGCCTCCATCAGTTCGTTGTGGTAGGTAACCAGTTATGTTGAGTCTTTCTTCAGTTACATTCCGTTAGATCACTTTCAGTCAGTCTAGCACCAGTTATGCATGGATGCATGGGGAAGTGGCACCTTTTTCCACTTACCTTGTCAGTTTAACTGGTTTAATTAGTTTAATTGATTGCATGACTGATTTAGTTATCATGAGTTAGACTAGTGGCTCCCATGTAGTGATTTATACACTCCTAGTTAGCTAGTCAATTAGGTTGAGTTGCTAGATTCGAAGCTTATCCACGTGATTCGAATTCTCATTATTTGTAACACTGTTGTATTTTTGTTGTAATTAATTAATATTATTGTTGTAATTTACTGAGCATTTCTTATCGTTTTCCTGTGAAATTTATCTTGTTCAATGTACAATTTCCATTCCATTCAACTGCACAATTATACTTTCAATTTCCCTCATTCTCTATAGATCAATGGTTCAATAATTCAAACATGGTATCAGAGCCTTGTTTAGGCTAGCAACAAGTATTTTTTGACCTCCATTGTACACCAAAAGCAACTGAGTTTCCACATAAATCATGGAATGATAGCCTTGATCCCTCTGAATTCTGTTAAGAGAAGTCTATCTAGGTGTGAAAAAATCTAAGAAAGTGTAAATGTCAAGGTGGAAAGGCTTGAAACTGACATTATTACGAATTGTATTGTTTTGCAGTGATATTTTGCTGGTACAACTTCAATATGGATTCAAGATTATCGATTCCTCTTCTTAATCTATTCACAAGATATTCAGAATGGAAATTGAAGATGATTTCATCTCTAAAGAGACATTGTCACGTCCCCTCCTGCCCCGGCGGAGAGAACACGACCCAACTCTTCTACATGAGTTACCCATCTTTGATTCTGTATTCATATGATGCTTCCTGATTCTTTTTTTTTTATATAAACATTAAATATCTACACAAGCAAGAATTTCTCCTGCTAACATTATGATCTAGACCATGTATAACTCTTTGTCTTCCCCAATCACAGAGAGATCGAACGGTGGAGAATCATCCCGCAGAAAATCAACGGTGTAGAGAGCTTCACTTACGGAAACGAAAACATATCAAAATTTCACTCTCGCACCCCGCATCCCGCATGCCGCATTCCGCATCCCGCATCTGGAATGGTCATTCTGGAGATCAAGGTTGCAGAAATAAATATTTACCATAGTCATTTCTGCATCCCGCATCCAGCATCTTGCATCCCGCGAATTGCGGAAAGCATATTTCACCAAATGATATTTCCGTAGCATCCCACAAGTTCCGGAAAGGGAATTGCGGAAGGGAAAATGTGGAGTCCAAACTTCTGTAAGGCACATTTCCGCATCCTGCAAATTGCGGAAAAGGAATTGCAGAAGGGAAAATGCAGAGGCCAAACTTCTGCAAGGTGCATTTTCGCATCCCGCATTCCGCAAGTTGTGGAAAGGGAATTGTGGAAGGGAAAATTTGCGGAAATTTGATCTGTTCATGAAAATTTCTAAGTATAAAACTGATTTCCAACATCCAGGCCATCACCAATCCGGCCGATCTAACTTCATAACAACTTAGAAAATTCATTGAATTAATTACACACATAGATGCATCATTCATGAAATATAAAGCTGAAACACAACACATTTCATTCAAGCATTCATCATTTCATATTAATTTATAGACAAGTACAGTTGCAGGGATTGAAACACAAAATATACTTATATTTATCGTAAGCTTGTCTTGCAACCAGCTATGTCGCTGCAACGTTCCACCCAACCACATGCCAGTGTGCTCATCAATCTCTTGGCAACACTGCCACCCTCGAGTTGGGCATGATTTCCCCAAGAAATAAGGAACACTAGCAGACTTCCCCATAGCCAATGATACAATAAAACTCAACCAAGCCAACATAGTTGGGTTTATCAGGCTTACACAGGTAGTGATTTACACATAGCCAAAGTTTATACAAGTCACAACTAAGCCAACAAATGGGTTTATCAGGATACCAGCCAAGCCAAGCCATCCTTCCAGTTGGGTTTATTAGGATTACACAGACAATGGTTTACACTTAGCCAAAATTCACATGAGACACAACCAAGCCAAACATATGGTTTTATCAGAATACCAACCAAGCCATCCTTCTAGTTGGGTTTATCAGGCTTACATGGACAATGGTTTATACTTAGCCAAAATTCACATGAGACACAACCAAGCCAATAGATGGGTTTATTAGGCTACTAGCCAAGCCATCCTTCCAGTTGGGTTTATCAGGCTGCCAAGGAGGTGGAAAGACTGACTGCTAAGCTAGTGAGCTCAATCCCAGAGCTATGGACACCTACACCAGATCTAGCCTGACTTCTAAAAATTTGCACACCCAACACAAGGAAGCATCCCCTTCTTTGCTACATAGTCCCTCAGGCCATGCCTTCCCTTCCACTGCTATTCGGGGTATGCAAAGAAGAAAACCAGTTTTCTAGATTGGTCTGTGAGGTTCCTTCACACACTAGGTTTATCAAGCAAGTCCAGACTGCATTTCCATTCCCCAAATCAGTTCAAATGTCAAACAAGGATGTACACACAACGATATTAGTTCTTGGATAAACAAAACGTAACAGAATCCAAGGAATACACACACACACACAACAATTAAGAATTTCTAAGCATTTCCCGAGCCAGAACGACTACTGCAATTACCAAAAATGAAATCGTTTTCTAGTCCCTCAATTCAAAAACACAATCGGATTCTAGGCATTCGCATTTAGGAAATGACTAACAGGCAGGAAAATCGTGAAAAGGAAAACAATTCACAGAACAGGAAAAATTCATGAAGGATAAAGACTCAGAGCGATTTTGCTTGCTGCGTGAATGCCAGACTACCCTTGAAAAAATGTTCAACACCGTCCCAATCGTGAGGGGAAGGTGATACGCAACTGCATGAGGGAAAGGCATGCCTTTTTTTTATGTTTTCTTTCCCAAGAAAATTAAAAGAAAGTGTTTTTCCCAGAAATGGTGCTCTGCCCATTTCAAATTTCTGCCCACTCTTCCAATCGTCCCCCTTATCCTTAGGAAAAATCATGCCCCCATCTCATTTTGTTGCATTGACATAGCTGGTTGTAGAATATTAATTAAAAAATGCAAATTTAACCTGATGTCCAAACTTATAACGTTAAGCTAGCATGGAAAAAAACACCAGTGGCCTAAATCTTAATCGCTGAAACAAAACACTAAATCAATGGTGGGGATTTTTCCTTGAGCTCCACACCATGATTATTTGCATCATATTATTTAAATGCAAATAGGGTCAAAACCGGGGTGTTACATTCCCCTCCCCCTTCAACAACACTGTCCTTAGTGCTTTACAACATTGAACAAAATGCTTTGCTGGTACTGCCCTCAGCAATCCTCAGAATTGAACAAAAATGGAAGTGCCAGTCGCATGGTATCCTCCAACTCCCATGTAGCTTCTTCAGGATCGTAGTGCTCCCATTGCACCTTTACTTGTCCTATTGCTCAATTTCAGAGCATTGTGACCTTCCTGGTGAGGATGCGCATAGGCTCAATTTGGAACTCTCCCTCTGGTTCCACCTACATCACATCCCAATTTATTACATGGTTAGGATCATGCACATATTTCTTAAGTAAGAAACATGAAAGACATTATGAGCCCTAGTGCTAGCAGGAAATGCAAGTCTATATGCAATTGGTCCTATTCTTTCTAGCACTTCAAACGACCCACAGTATCTAGGAGACAGCTTGGCACAACTCCCAAGCTTCAAGGAACTTTTATTTTCCTTCACCTTGAGGTAAACATGGTCCCCAATACTGAACTCTCTGTTCATCCTATGCTTATTTGCATATATTTTCTTTCTGTCCTAGGCTGCCTTTAGATTCTATCTGATTTTTACAACTTCCTACTCCATCTCCTTGAGCAATTATGGACCGATCACAACTTTATTCATTGGGTTATCCCACTGGTGCTTTTCACCTCTCGCCATATAAAGCTTCATATGGACTCATCCCCAAGGATGATTGCTGTCCATTGTTATAAGCAAACTCTACCAGGTGTAAATAGTCTTCCCACTTTGATGGTTTGTCCATCACATACATGCGAAGCATGTCTTCCAGCACTTGGTTAACTCTCTCGGTCTGTCCATCGGTCTGAGGATGGTAGGCAGTGCCGAAATTCAACTTTATTCCTAAGTCTACAAACAATCCTTTCCAAAATTTAGAAGTGAACTAAACATCTCTGTTAGAGACTATTGCCTTAAAAAGTCCATGCAATTTAAAAATTTCTTTCATGAAAATATTGGCAATACCATTAGTCTTATGCGTGGACTTTACTGGTAAAAAATGCGCTTCCTTCGTCAACTTGTCCACCATAACCATGAGGGAATCATGTTATCTCCAAGTCATCGGCAATCCTGTAATAAAGTCCATGGAAATCACTTCCCATTTCCATTCTGGAACCGACAAAGGCTGCAACAAATCTGCTAGGTGTTGATGTTCAACCTTCACTTGCTGACACTTCATGCATCTCGAAATATATACAACAATGTCCTTTTTCATTCCTGGTCAAAAGTATTGCTTTCTTGCTATAGCAATCGTGTTCTAATATCCTGGGTGACCAGAATATGGAGTTTGATGGATTTCATCCATAACAACCCTCCTCAAGTTTGCTACATTGGGAATGTAAATTCTGTTTTTATAAGTAAGAATTTCATCTTCTTCTAACTTATAACCTTCATACTTCTTTTCATGGCTATCCTGCTGCAATTTATCCTTTACCTGCGCATACATTTCATCTTCAACATTACGATTAATAATATGATATCTCAAATCTGATTAGCAAATGCTAATAGATGCCACATGCATTTCTTGTACTTTCCCACTGAGTGCATCAACTACCTTATTCTCCTTACCTTTTATGTGCTTGATTTTAAAATCAAACTCACACAAAAATTCTAGCCATCTAGCTTTCCTAGCGTTTAGAGTAGGCCGATCAAACAAATATTTCAGACAACAATGGTTTGTCCTTAACTCAAATTTTATGCCCATCAAGTAATGCCTCCACATCTTGAGAGCATGTACAATGGCTGCAAGTTCTAGATCATGCGTGACATAGTTCTTTTAGTGCTCCTTCATCTTTCTGGATTCATAACATATCACGTGATTGTCTTGTATAAGGACTCCTCCAAGTCCTTGACTGCATGCATCCGTACATACTACGAAATATTTTTATGGGTCTGCAACTTTCAAGACCAGTGCACTTGTGAGAAGATACTTCAACCGTTGGAAACTTTCTTCACACTTCGAGGTCCATTCAAACTTTATCCCCTTCCTTTGAAAAGAAGTGATAGCATGTGCAACCTTGGAGAATCCTTCAATGAATCTCTTGTAGTATCCTGCAAGCCCCATAAAATATCTTTCCTTTGCCACATTCTTTGGAGTGGGCCAATTTTTGATAGCTTCAATCTTGTTAGGGTCCACGGATATACCTTCTTCTGAAATAATGTGACCCAAGTACTGAATTCTATCCTCATAGAAGTTGCACTTGCTCAACTTTGCATACAGGTGATGTTCTCTGAGCAATTGCAATGTTAGTCTCAAATTTTCTTCAGGCTCTTCTTAATTCTTAGAATAAACAAGAATGTCATCAAGGAAAATAAGAACGAATTTGTCCAAATACCTGCTGAAGACACTATTCATAAGGCACATAAATGTTGCTGGTGCATTTGTGAGACCAAATGGTACCACTACAAATTCATAATGTCCATACCTTGTTTTGAAGGATGTCTTATGAATGTCTTCATCCTTGATTCTCACCTGATGGTAACCAGACCTCAAGTCAATCTTGGAAAATACCTTTGCTCCTTTCATTTGATCAAAGAGGTCATCAATTCTCAGCAAGAGATATTTGTTCTTCACCGTGACTTTGTTCAGCTGCCTGTAATCAACACACAATCTGAGTGTACCATATTTCTTCTTTACGAACAGAACTAGTGCTCCCCAAGGAGACACACTCAGCCTGATATACGTTTTCTCCAACAATTCTTGCAGCTACATCTTCAGCTCTAAAATTAATGGTGTACTCATTCTGTAAGGTGCTTTGGACACTGGTGCTGCTCCTGGCACACCTCAATCGTGAAATCAATGTCTCTCTTTGGAGGAAGCCCTAGAATCTCATAAGGAAAAACATCTCTGAATTCTTGCAACACATGATAATATTCCAGCTTGAGAGTTTCATTCTCTATTTCCTCCTCAATATAGGATGCATACAACTGACAACCTTTTCTACAAAACTTCTTCAATTGCATTGCTGAAATATGTCTTACAGAAATTACCTTTGGTATGCCTCTTACAATTATTGGGTTCCCTTCTTCGTCCATGCATTAAAAATTCTTGTTATAATAGTCAAGCTTCACCCTGTGAGATTCCAACTGATCCATTCCAATGAGAACATCATAGGAACTGAATGGTAGAACATTCAGATCTACGCAAGTGCTCAGTCCATTTATCACCAATGGACATTTCTCCACCACTTCATTAACTTTTCTTTTAGTTCTAGTGGCTACCTGAACTAACCATGACTTGATATGCTTTGCTTTCCTAAGAGCACAAACCTCCACTACTCTAGGAGAAATATAAATGCGAGTAGAACTAGGGTCAATCAAGATAGAAATAGATTGCTCAACAATCTTACATGCAACTTCAACCATCGTTGACTGGTGATCTGCCTGGTGGTATTTTAGGGCTGCATAAATTCTAGGTACGGACCTTGCTACTTGTCCCACTGTTTCTACCTCTTGAATATTGTATGTTGTCCTTTCATTCTCATTCTCTAGTGGACAGTTTCGGCGTATGTGGGGTCCTCCACATTTCTAGCATTGAAGTGGTTCTTCGTTCTACTGCGGTTCTCTTGTATTTTCTCCCATTACTCTGGTTGGCTGCTTCTCAGCTTGGAATGGTTGTTTCTGATGATTCCAGAAGTTAGGAGGTTTGAAACCTCTCTTCCTCTGATCATAATTCTCATTCATCTTGTTCTTCCACGCCTTCCGGTAGTCAGGTTTTCTCTTGCTTTTCTCGTAGGCAATACTTAGCTTTTCTTATCACCTCTTCTAGAGTTCTAGGTTCATAGAACTCAATTTGGTCTTTGTAGGACTAAGGAAGTCCACTCAGAAAGTGCTGGATTTTTACCTTCTCATCTTTAATATACCTGACATACCTCAGCAGTTCCAAGAACTTGTTTGTATATTCCTCCATGGTCTGTTGTCCCAATCTCAGCTCATGGAATTATTTGATTTTATTATCATAGTACCAGTCAGAGAGGTACTTCTGCTTGAAATATTTCTAGAACTGTTTCGAGACAATATTCCTTTCATTTATCTTCATTACTTTCCTGAAGTGTTCCCACCAAATAGATGCTCTTCCTGTCAGATTGAAAATGGCTACCCAAGCTTTCATATTTCCATAATAATCTTGCACTTGGAAATATTTTCTTATTCCTAGAAGCCAAGCTTTAGCTTCTTGACCAGTCTTTACCTCACCATTGAAGGTAGGCAACTTTTCCTTCCTAAATTCATCTCGTGAGCGGTTCTGGTAACACATCTTCCTCCTACCCCTGTGAGATGAAGATCCTGAATCTTCAGTGGATCTTTCAGAGTCAGACGAACCACTAGGAGATATCTTCATTTTATTCTCATGAGAGGAAAAACTTGAACCATCAGTGGATTTTTTAGAGTCAGACGACCCACTAGGAGATCGCTTTCTTCCTCTAGCAGTGTTCTTACTTCCTTCTAGCTTTAGTGTCTAGTCCCCAGAGTTCGTCTTTCTCTGAATGTCTGTTAAACTGTGCAATATGGTTGCGTTCAACTGATTCTACTCCTCCTAAGCCTTAATCGATATTTCGTTGTCTGCTCTGTAGCTCTGTATTTCCACCCTGAGGCTTCTCATGGTGGCTGCAAAGTCTGGGGCAATATCTTGAAACCTCCTCCCATTAGACTTTGTCTTAACATTTCCAATTCTAACATTTTTCCCCATAACATCTTCCTCGTGTGCATTGGGGTCCCATGCATAATCATTCATATCGTTTGTCCTCATGGCCGAACCAACTATTTAGAATCGCATTTCCCTTTCTGAAGGTGACTGTAATTCTGCAAAAATGTGTTAGATAACAAAACTGCTAGATGTAATCAAAACCAAGATTTCTTACCCACTGCCCATGGAAGTTTTTCTCTGTCATGCGGCCGACAATACGTTGGAACTATTAACAAACAGTTATGTAACTATCCAACTCGTCCCATCGAGGCCCAATACTGTAACCACTTTTCTTTCCATCCCATCCAAGCCCAACGTTGCAACCAACAGCTCTGATACCACACTTTCCTGTACTACAAGTTGGTATCAGAGGGTACTCTTATCCTTTTAACAACTGATTCTGGCCCATCTAGGCCCAATGCTGCAACCCCCAGCTCTGATACCACACTGTCACGTCCCCTCCCACCCCGGAGGAGAGAACGTGACCCAACTCTTTTACTTGAGTTACCCATCTCTGATTCTGCATTCGTATGAGATTCCCGATTCTTTATTTATTTATTTAAAGATTAAAGATTTACACAAGCAAGAATTTATCCTTCTGAATTCTAATCCAGACCGTGTATAACTCTTTATCTTCCCCAATCGTAGAGAGATCGAACGGTGGAGAATCATCCTGCGGAAAATCAATGGCATGGAGAGCTTCACTTGCGGAATCAGAAACATATCAAATTTTCACTCTCGCACCCTGCATCCCACATGTCGCATTCTGCATCTTGCATCTGCATGTGGAATGGCCATTTCAGAAATCAATATTTACCATAGTCATTTCCGCATCCCGCATCCCGCGAATCGCCGAAGGGAAATGCGGAAAGTAGATTTCGCCAAACGACATTTCCACATCTCGCACCCTGCATCCTGCATCCAGGGATCAAATTTGAAGGGCTGGTCTTAATTTCATATAGAAGGTTATTTACTCATTCTGCCCTTCTATGATGAAGGGTTTCTAAAAAAACTCTCATTTCAAATGGCAATAACACATTAATTGCACACTTCATTAAAAAAATGTGCTAAAAAGATAATG
>LPNX010851587.1:1049482-1088982 GCA_001517045.1 Pseudotsuga menziesii
CCTAGTTTCCAGGGCCCAAAGTTGTCCAAGTCAGGATTAAGGGGGGTTGTCAGGATTATTATAATCCTCCTGTCACGTCCCTGTCCCTCAGACCGGCGAAGAGGACGCGACCAACACCGCAATAACCGACAAACAGCCCCATGAACATGAAGATGAAGAAATGCTGATATTAAGTTGATTATCATAATGCATACAAGGATACATAATAGGATGCACAGTTCCTCAATCATTCAGCGGAAGCAAACATATACATAAACCAACATTCAACATGTTCATCATTGTTCATAAAACAATAGATATAATTGCAGAGATGGAATAACAGCAGTACTTATCTTTGATGAAGAATCCCGCAACCAGCTACGTCGCTGCAACGTTCCACCCAACCATAGGCCAACGTGCTCATTAATCTCTCAGCAACACTGCCACCCCTGAGCTGGGCATGGTTCCTCCAAGGATAAGGGTCGGTGCAGGCTTACACATAGCTAAGGGACACCATCAGTAAAACCAACATAGCTGGGTTTATCAGGCCCTCAACAAACCTGCCAAGCCAGCACAGTCTGAAGACCAACCACTGCACACACGTAGCATAACAACCCTTCACAGCCTTGTGAAGAAGCAAAGACGACCAGAGATAATCCCAACAAACGATGAGCACAGCTCAAGCCCACAACGCAACATAGAGTTTTTCTTGGCCCTAGCATGGCCAAAGTAACTCAGCTGCGACCCAAACCAGGGTACTTCAGCAGCCACAACACACAATGAATGATAGCAGCAATCCACAGTCCCAAAAACAGGGAAAACTCAGCCAACAGTTGTGGAAATCAACAGCCCATAGCACACATAATTCCTCAATGTAACGACTGGGCAACTTACACAATCCCCAAACAAAGGAGAAGCCAACTCCCAGCGTGGACAGAGGAAAACTCAACCAACGGATTTGGAAATCCACAGTGGCCCAAAACGAAATTGAACACCACAACCAACAAAACGCAGGGAAGACAACAGTCCCAAAATGAAATCCGTGAGCACGGCTCACAACACGGGAAAACGACCCCAACGGTCTGTGCGTGAGGGAACTTGCACCAGACCACAAAACACAGAGGAAAGCATACCCGATTCTACCCTGTGGAAAACGTGAATGACCACCGATAAGCAGCTCCCCTCTTGGCTGCGTGAGATCCCACAGAACCAGTGCCTGTGCGTGAGTATGAGCAAGACTTCCGCTCCTGCATGAGAGTGAACAGCTCCACTCATGCGCGCGGATGAACAACAAACAGGAGGAACGAACAGGCCCTGGAGGTAACGCACAGCGAAGAGCTCGACCAACTGCCTGCGTGGGGAGGGGAAACAGAACCGACCTCCGCGTGAGGATGAACAGACACCGCGAGAACGCCTAGCAGTGGAGAGTGAATGCTTCCTCCGTCCCCATGCGACGTGAGGAGAAAGTCTGCTGGTGGAGTGGGCACGTGGGCAAGGATGGACAGTCCTGCCACACCCACCACCACTCAGCAATAACTACCCCAACTAACAAAACAAACATTAAAGAGGTTGAAGAGGTTGGATGAGACAAGGAAGGTGGTAAAACAAAACAAGGTGGCAACACATGGGTTTTTCCCCCATAGATCAAGGTTTGACATCCCCCCACCCCTTATCCTTCGGAACCATGCCCTTTTCATTCAACGTTGCACTGTCGTAGCTGGTTGTGGTTTGTTTTATTTCATGTGCGTATTTACATGATGCCACATTATAATGTGCCGGATAGCACGACATACCATCGGCAATTATCCCTATTGCCGAAACATACACAACCAAATCGATGGTGGGGATTTTTCCTTTAGCTCCTCACCATGATTAATTACATTATATACATCATGCAAACGGGGTCAAAACCGGGACGTGACAACTCCCTTGTCCATTTATAGTCTATTGATCATTTTTTCTAGCATAGGGAGACATATTTACTGTACTGGAGTATGGGGAACACATATAGAGGTTAACTGCCACTTACTGCATGCTCATGCATGAGTTTAAGTGCCTATGAGACCATTCCCTACATTTTAGGAGCCACTCTGAGTGCCATCAGTAACCTCCATCGGTTGGTCTTGGTAGGTAACCAGTTATGTTGAGTCTTTCTTCAGTTACATTCAGTTAGATCACTTTTAGTCAGTCTAGCGCCAGTTATGCATGGTTGCATGGGGAAGTGGCAACCTTTTCCACCTACCTTGTCAATTTAACAGATTGTCGGACTGATTTAGTTATCATGAGCTAGACTAGTGGCTCCCATGCAGTGATTTAGACACTCCTAGTTATCCAGTCAGCCAGGTTGAGTTGGTAGATTTGAATACTATCCACATGATTTGAATTCTCCTTATTTGTAACAGTGTTGTATACTGCTGGAATTAATGAATATTATTGTTGTAATTTACTAAGCATTTCTTATCGGTTTCCTCTGAAATTTGTCTTGTTCAGTGTACAATTTTCATTCCATTCAACTGCACAATTATAATTTAAATTGCAGTCATTTCCTGTAGATCAATGGTTGAATAATTCAAACACCAATGCGGGGTGTCAAGAAAATAGAGTTTCAGATAACACCTAGCAAAATCACTCTAAACTTGTTGATGGATCATGGTTCCTCCTAGAAATATGATTTTATTATGGTTCCATAATGCCCCAATTCTTTTGTGGGGAATAAGAAAAATATATGAGGCTTTTAATTAGTATCATATACAATTGTTTTTAAGAAAGAAAGGAAAAGTTACATTCCAAAGAAAAATAACTAAGGATGAAGGTAAATTGGTATCAAATAAAATTGAACCTTTTAGCGATAGATCCTATGAACAACATGGTCTTCATAAACAACCCAATTCCCTACCTTAACATAAAGTCTCAATTGAAACATTTTCCTACATTGAAAAAAGCTTTCTAGTAGGGTGGCCCGATTGAAAAATAATATGTGCACTATAAAGGAGTTTGTCGATAAAGCTTTTGAGACCTTAATTCTGATATTGTTTTCTTACAATAGGGCCAATTCAATAACTGGAATAGAATATCCCGATCCATCTAACATCCTAAGGTTAAGTTGTTCATATAAGGAGCTTGAGAATATAAAACTAAGTATATTAGATAATATTTTTACTTAAATTACCTAAAATTTTGGAAGTCGCATAGCTGATTATGAATGACTCCAACAAGGTATTCGACATTATGATATTTGATAGCTATTCAATATTACGATATTTGATAGTTATAGTATTATTTGTTTTAGTAATTATTTCTTATGCAAGTACCAAGATGGATGGATTTATTATGTTATTCTCCGAGACTATAACCATTCACCGCCATTGTTATCCTCTCACTTTTTGTGTCCATTGCTATTATAAAATTTAATTTAATTATCCAAGAACAACCATGAGTGTCTATTACAAATACTCGCATCCATCAAAAAGTGCCCATCCTCCACAACAAACCTCTAACCATACCAACCCTTACACCCCAATATCTATGCAAGCAATCCCTTTGACAAGGTCTACGAAATAATATAGTAAATAATACCATGGCAGCAATCCATTGTCCCTGATGGGAAAGACTAATAAATAATACCCCAAAACCTAATGCACAATGGAAACAAAAAGTGTTATGTGAAACTACACTAACAACCTAGGAAGCACACCTCAACACCGTACACGTCATCAACATTTGAGCACCTACAACTAAGTAGTCCTAAGACCATCATGGACACCCAAGTATTAAATTGAGCACATAGATCTGTGGACAAACACACAACTCACAAAATAGATCACACAATTTACTCAGCAATTGAAGAATGAAACAGTGCAAAAATGGCTTGCAGCTGTGAATGCTTTCATTAATAAAAAAGTAATGAAATAATCATTATAATGAAGTACAATCGCTTTAATAGCCACATGAAATTCGAATCCACATGAGGTAATTCGAATTGATAGACTCTACTTGAATGTAGGTAACTAAGACCTTGTCTAAATCACTATTGGAGGACTCAATAGTTAACTGACCTTGTCTAAACCATAACCGGAGTTCATCGGAGCTCTAAAACACAACTCAAGTGTTACATTCAGTGTTGACTAAGGCTAACTGACTGTGGTAGGTGAGAAACACGCCCCTCCTGAGTGCAGTCATGTAAACCTAGCGCTAACTGAATGTAGAGGACTAGAACTGAATGTAACTGACTCCTAGATTAGCTTGACTAGTCATTAACTGAACTGAACTAACCTTGGTTGGTTTCGGCACTCCTAGTGGCTCCTAAATTGTAAGGATTCGTCTAGGAGGCTCCTAAACTGATGCAATTAAGTGCAATCAGTGGCAGTAAGCCTCAATTAGTGTTCCCCACACTTTATTAACTGAACCATGTGCCCCAAGTAGGCCAAGTGGACCCAATGGTGCTAATGACTATAAATAGACTGGATGGACTCTCGATTCAGACATGACTCTTGATTTAGACATATGACCAAATTTGCACAAGGGAGGAGTAATAATCCTAACACCCCCCCTGAATGATAACTTGGACAATCTGTGGGCCCTGGTAACTAAGACCATAGGTCAACCATTACATTAAGTAAAATAAAGTGACCTCTTAATACAAGGAGCTGGGGAAAAAACCACACGGGAAAAAATCCCCACCTCTATCTAAGCAGGTAGAATTAGGTCTCAAGTTTGAAAAACTTGAAAATGTGTTGCTGCAATCTTCATCTCTGTGAGGTAGTGAACCAGCATGCATGGTGTGATGTGCACAGCTATTCTGGGGCCTGGCATGTAGACTTATCCTTCTTCTCCAAAAATGATGATGGAAGGAAGGAGGAATGTAACCTTTGCCTCTTGCTGAATGAAGAGGTGTATGATCATATCCATTCTTCTGAATGTAGTGAGATTGAGCCCTTGCCATATAGCATCTTACAGGGAGTCTATTGCATCTCTGTGAAGGAGGTAAGATCGCATGGCATAGCGTAAGGGTCTTTCCTTTCTGAGTGTCAGGTGAGTTTCCAGTCATCTTCCTAGCTTCCAGTTTGGAAGTAGGGACTGAATCTAGATCTGAGTCACCCTGAATCTCAATCTCATAAACTGATAAAGATGGATTTGCAATACTAGTAGAAGCTGTAAAAGAAGTAGATGCAATTATTTTACCTTCCCTTGCAAGTGGTTGCTGAGAGTGCACTGGTTCTGAAGGAGGCGTGAAATGTGAGAAATCATATGCTTTTGAAGCATGATTTGCAGTACCCTTTGCTATGATGCTCCCAGTAGAGATATCTGTGATCTCCACTGAGTCAGGACCAAATATCACTCGCTTTGGAGATCCAGTATGGGTCATCTGATAGACAAGTAACAGGTTTGAAGCTAGGGAGGGAACAAATAGCACATCTTTGAAACTTCCATGTTCAAGCTTGATAGAGCCCTTCCCCTTTGTTTTGACTTTACTGTTATTTCCCATCTGAATACTAGGACCATCAAAGGACTGAAAAGAAGAGAATGATTCTCTGGATGCAGCCATATGGTTGGAAGCTCCAGAATCAATGAGGAAGACATGTGCTGATGTGCAGCAAGCCTTCAGTGCATGGCCTTTCCTTTGGTATTCTTCATCTTCTTCTTCTTCAGAGTCATCCTTCCTTGTGCTAGTAGGTACAAATTTTTTACGTTTCTACAAAAGAAGAGCCATTTCATCAAGTTGTCTTCTCATACAGGAGCTTTCTGAATGAAAGACCCTTCCACAGTAAGAGCAGAGGACCTTGCCTTTGCCATTCTTCTTGCTTCTCTTCGAACCTGAAGGTTCTTTTGACTACTCTTTCTTCACAGGAGACTCATCCCTTTTCTTCCCTTTGTCATTCGCTACCTTATCTCCTCTTGCAACCAGAGCTAGATCTTCGGAAGATTGAATGATCCCCATTTGGATCAATTTATCATTCTCAGAAATAAGAGATTGGATGAAGGCATTAAGAGTGGGAATCTTCCAATTTGGAGTAGTGACCATTACTATTTGGAAGGTGGATACAAAGACTGAGTAGTATGCATTGAGCTTTGTGAGGATGGTAAGGATGAGCTGATATTCATCCTTCTCCACTTTGCATTGCTTCAACTGATATATTAGGTTCTTGAACTTTGTGAAGAATTCATTCAGTGATTCAAAATTGGATGGATTAAGAGTGATCAGATCATTTTCTAGCTGATGGATCCTCATCTCATCCTTCTTATCAACTAAGGAGGCAAGCTTGTCCCAAACCTCCTTGGGAGTCTTCAATTCTTGGATGTGGAATCGAAGATCTCTAGATACTGAGGAGAGCAAGTGTCCATGGGCTTCATCAAGCTTGTTCATGTACTTTGCTTTGCCTTTATATGAAGCTGGCTCTGCCTCTGTTTCTTCTATGAGTCTAAAGAGCTGCTTGGTGCAGAGCATTACCACCATGTCTTCCTTCCATTGGCGATAGTTGAAGGGAGTGAGAGGCTCCACTGGATGAGCCATTTTGAATGTAGTAAGAAATACTGAGTTGCTGTAGCAAATGCAGTGAGAAGAAAGGGTTGTTTGTAGTGAATGCTGTAAGAAAAGTTGATAACCTCTCACACAATCAAACATACAAAGTAAGGTCGACAGTCTGCACTTTTGGAATTTACTTCACACCCAGCATAGTTGATCAAGCAAGCTTGATCAACAATTTCCTAACTTGGGATATTAAGTGGTAAATTCTCCGCTTCTAGTGCAGTACTGGAAGGAGCGATTTGCTCAAAAAAATGATCCAGCTGGAGATCTGAGGAGGAGAGGTGTCTTGTCCGCCGAGGCTCTGATACCATATTAAATTGAGCACATAGATCTGTGGACAAACACACAACTCACAAAATAGATCACACAATTTACTCAACAATTGAAGAATGAAACAATGCAAAAATGGCTTGCAACTGTGAATGCTTTCATTAATTAAAAAGTAATCAGATAATCATTACAATGAAGTACAATGGCTTTAATAGCCACATGAAATTCGAATCCACATGAGGAAATTCGAATTGATAGACTCTACTTGACTGTAGGTAACTAAGACCTTGTCTAAATCACTATCGGAGGACTCAATAGTTAATTGACCTTGTCTAAACCATAACCAGAGTTCATCGGAGCTCTAAAACACAACTCAAGTGTTGCATTCAGTGTTGACTAAGGCTAACTGGCTGTGGTAGGTGAGAAATGCGCCCCTCCTGAGTGCAATCATGTAAACCTAGCACTAACTGAATGTAGAGGACTAGAACTAAATGTAACTAACTCCTAACTTAGCTTGACTAGTCATTAACTGAACTGAACCGGCCTTGGTTGGTTTCGGCACTCCCAGTGGCTCCTAAATTGTAGGGATTGGTCTAGGAGGCTCCTAAACTGATGCAATTAAGTGCAATCAATGGCAGTAAGCCTCAATTAGTGTTCCCCACACTTTAGTAATTGAACCATGTGCCCCAATTAGGCCAAGTGAACCCAAGGGTGCTAATGACTATAAATAGATTGGATGGACTCCCAATTTAGACATGACTCATGATTTAGACATATGACCAAACTTGGACAAGGGAGGATTAATAATCCTAACACCAAGACCTACAACAATGCATATCACACCATAAAGTCAACTAATTGCCAATAGTTAGAAAACCAAATTGATTTTTAGGTAACTAAATGTATCCCTATGCACAATCTATGATATGACACAAAGTGTTTTCCTTCTCACTCTGTTTCATAAGGCATTGTGTAGATTGTAATGCAAACATTGTTACATTGTAAATTGTTTTTTATGCACATTTTATTCAATGTTTACTTTATTTATGTTAGTTTCATTTATGTTCATACCTCTATGAAATATATTTAACTTATGATTTCCCTAACTTAAACATTGTATATATCTTATTGTCAAATGCCAATAGTAAATATCAAAACTAGCTACCCGCCTACATTCCCACAAGATAAACTTACACCCTAAGCACAACAATGAACTTAACTTACATTTACATTTAACTTGTGGTCGTACAAAACTAGATATCATTTAAATCTCATTATTAGAAGAAAATAATAATTATCCAAGCTACCCTCCATCAATGTAACCTGCATTCTATACAATATGAAATTAAATTGAAGCACAACAATGAATTTAAATTTAATTTGTGGTCACCCTAACTTATCCAAACTCGCTAGCCCCAATCAATCTAATCTACAACCCATAAGGTGAACTCTTACACCTAAGAACGACTGTAAACTTTGATAGAACTCAAACACCCTAAACTAATTGTTAATTAAATATCATTTTTGAAAATTTATAATAGTTATAATTTTACTTTTTTTGAAAAAATTATCTAGAGATACCCCAAGGATGGTTGTAATCATAGCAAGGTTGTAACCCAAAGATAGTAAAGTCTAGACTCCGGCATTGAACCCAACATGAATTCCATAAGTTAGACACCCCACAAATTGAAGTGTTCCAAAAGAGTGCTCATGGCCCCTTATGTCATATTAACTACCCTAGCTCAGGGGGACTCTTCTTAGTCATGGATTATCCAATGGTTGGGTGGGAAAAGTGTCATGGTAATCTAGTTCACTTTTCACCCAATATAAGTGTTGTTATTATGTAATGCAATGTGAATTATGTCATTTAATGAACGATGTGCATTATATGCAGTCTAGATAATTATGTGCCTTACATGTTGCCTAGAGAATTAAGCCAAATAATTGGATAAAGGAATCGAATTAACGAATTCCTGTAACAAATGGTTCGTTACAACCAAATTTGGTAACTATTTAGGCCAATTATTAGGCACGTCGAATCTCATCTAATTCGTTGAATTTGAGACAAGAATCATGAATTTGAACCAGAGTTTAAATGGGTACCTAGAAGCACTGAAGTAGTTGAAGCAACCTTCTAGTACATGCCTTGAATTCCTAGAAAAGAGGGAGACCAATTATTAATATCCAAGGCCAGAGACCTATCATTAAGCACCATTCTGAAATTGAAATAAGAATAATGAATTTTAACCAACGAATTGAACCCAAGTTTAAATGGGTACCTAGAAGAAGAGCAGGAGTTGAGCTCTTGTCTGGTGCAATGCTCCTTACGAGTGATCTGAAACACTTTACTCAGAGTGCACCAGCGAGTGGAAGAATTGGGTTCAACCAGCGCCATGGATGCGGGAGGCCTTGGAGGGCGAAACTAGTTGTAGGGATGCAGGGGGAGAAGAAAGGAAACGACCTATTTGTCTGATGGACTGGGTTGATGGCACCCAATTGAACATGCATCAACTCCTCGTCCTCGCTCGAGTTGACAATGGGGACCTGGTAGCATAGTGTCACGTCCCCGCGCCTCAGCCCGACGGAGAGGACCCGACCGAGAGTAACTAACCTGTGCAATCTAGCCCCATGAACATCATAATAAAATGCATTGAAATAGAAACATTCACAGATGGATACAATGTGATTATATAGCAGAAGCATTTACATTCAACCAATACATTCAACATGTTCATAACAATTAATAAATAAATACACGAGTAGAGGTCAACACATAGATACTTATCTTATGAAGAAGCTCGTCTCGCAACTAGCTATGTCGCTACAACGTTTCACCCAACCATAGGCCAATGCACTCATCAATCTCTCAGCAACACTGCCACCCCCGAGCTGGGCATGATTCCCACAAGGAATAAGGAAACACTAGCAGGCTCACACATAGCCAAGGTTTATCAGAAGTTCATACAAGCCAACACAGTTGGGTTTATCAGGCTATACCGGAGCTGGAAAGGCTAACTACTAAGATAGTGAGCTCAATCCAAGAGCTATGGACACCTGCACAAGAACTATCCTGACTTCTAAGACATCCACACACACCTAACACAAGGAAGCATCCCCTTCTCTTTTATACAGTCCTTCGGGCCATGCCTTCCCTTCCATTGCTATTTAGGGGGTGTAGAGAAGAAAGTCATCCATCTAGCTCTTTCTGTGAGGCTCTTGCTCACACTAGGTTTGTCAAGCAAGCTCAGACCCTATTTCCACTCCAAAACAGTCCAAATACCAACAACGGTATACACACAACAAATAACATCTCTGGGATTGGAAAGGAGGACACCACAGAGGCTGAATCGGGTAGGGCAATGGAATTACACAGCTCATACTGTGACAATCGACTTCCAGGGTCATTTATGGCCCTAACGTGGACAAAATGACTCACAACACCCAAATTCGTGGAGAAAACAACAACGATTTCCCCACCTGTGGAGAATAATTAGAACGCCCCCCAACGTGAAGGAAAATAGCATACCAGACCAAATCGTGAAGGGAAAAACAGAACGTGGCTGCCCGAGGAAAAACTCCTTGCCCGCGTGATTGTAGAATGGGGTTCCCTGCCCCCGTGAGGAGCTGAATGCCCTCTGCCTCTGGGAATGTGTGTGGTCAAAGGACTGACAGTCCTGCCACACTAACGACTGCCCATGCATACGTCCCTCGTGGAAATAACTGCCTAACCAACTCCTGGGAATTAAATCGGTTGGTGGATGAGATAAGGAAAGGATGAGTAAGACAAAAAGGTGGTTGGAAGCTAGATGGGTTCATCTTTTGACACGTGGCTGTTCCCCAATGGACCCAATGGTTAAACATCCCCCCTTATCCTTGGGGATTCATGCCCTTTCTCATTATTGTTGCATTGACATAGCTGATTGTGGGTTTTTTTTAATTAATTGCATATTTACATGATGATTTAAAAATCATAACGTGCCTAGCTAGCACAAAATACCATCGACACCGATTCAATCGCCGAAACATAAAACGATAATCCATGGTAGGGATTTTTACTATAGCTCCAAACCACGGTTAATTACAATATATACATCATATACATTTAATGTAAACTAGGTCAAAACCGGGGTGTTACAATAGTTTAAATGGGTACCTTGAAGTAGTGCAACCACTGAATTCCTGTTTGGTGCAATGCTCCTTATGGGCGATCTGAAACAATTTACACCAACATGCAATATAATTGGGCGCAATTAGCTGTAGGGACGCGGGAGGAAGTGGAAACCAGCTATAGGGGTGCGAGAGGGGAGAAATATGACAACCCGTTTGGCTCTCGGACTGGTTTGATGGATATGGTTTCAACATGCATTAAATCCTCGTCCCTGCTTGAGTTGGCGATGGGATGACATTATCCACGGGTGGTAGCGTATGGATCCAACGACGATGTCAATTTGATGGGACATTGATTCACCATTGTTGGAGTTAGAAAGCATTGTTGGGACTGGTTGCCGAAAGCAGTTCATCGAAATCATAGGAATAGGTACGTCGTTGCCAGAGGACGAAATCGGTCGCCGCCGTCGAAGCGTCGCCGTCACCAAAGATCCACGCCAGGGAACGTCACCTTATGGTGCATTCCCCTGGGGAATTAGCTTACTTCTTAGTTTTGTATAATTCTTTGTGATGAAGATAATTGAGTACATATTTGAGCATTTTTTTCTTTTATATTTTGTATGGATTACTCATGGTTTGCTTGTGTGAACCTTGGTTTAGATTCTGCAATGCATCCATGCATAAGCCTAATCTGTGAGGTATACTTTCGTATCTTTTTTTACTTATTTGTGCATTGTTTATTTTTCACAATCATCTAATGATATATATCATTGTTCCAAACTATGTTACATGTGGTTTAATGTTACTACACGCTCAATAAAGTGCAACTATGTTCAACTTTTCATCATTTGGCACCCAAAACAATTCGTTGGCTTACTTGATTACTGTGCTACACATTTAATGATTATAATGTCGCATTATTGTTTTTTCAATACTTTGTTATGTTTTTTTTCCAAATCACTGCAATGAGTAATGATCACTTAGACACATAATATCTCTTGCAAACCAACATTTATGGGTAGATGTTTCTCTCACTAGAGTCATAATTTCATATCCTTTTAGAACTATGTGTCATTTGGAGATTAATCAATCGTAGCATAACTTAAATGAGTCTCAAACAAGGGGTGATTGATTAATAGGCAACGATAGAAATTTGATATCAATTGTGTTATATGCCCTTGTGAGTGAGATCGATCTTTTTGTCCAAGGAAAACCTCTCAAAGAACCTTCCAAGCATGTCCTTGTGATCAAGAGAGTTGAACATTTGACCTACCCATTTTAGGGGAGAGATCTCACACCTTGATCACAACCACTTGAGCTAACTCTTGAGGCTAATTGGTGAGATAAATCTATCCCACTTACACATTTATTTTAGTCTTTAGTAGAAGGAATTGCCAAACCTAACAATTATATGGCATACATAGATTGGATTTATGAAATTCATTATCAAAGTTGAAATTAAAGAAATAGTGTGAGAAGATGTACAAGCAAATTTCTCAAATCCTTCACAAAATTTATCTCCCCACAATACATACTACATCTACATTCATTAGATTTGATCTATTTTATTGTCAAAGTCATTTCCATATCCAAATGTACATCAACGTGCCATAGTTTGAAGGAAAAACTAGTGTCAAAGCAACAGATTGATGGTTGTAATAATAGGAGACCTACTTTATAGTCAACTATTTCAATGACGAAGACACTATTGTTTTCTCAAAGCTCAAACTTACATAAATTGCACTAAATCACTAAGAATCACACAAGAAACAATGCACAAACAAGATGATCCCATAATATACAAAATAAAATTTACCCATTGAAAGTCATTTATATAGTCCTAAACTCACCGATCTCAACATTAGCATAATTATGACCACTAAATGCATGAATGTTTATAATATTTCAATGGGTAAATTTTATTTTGTATATTATGATATGAAATTGGATCATGGGATAGTACTTTAGTGTTTGTTGATGAAATAAACAAACAACAACAACAAGCAAAATAAAACACTTCAAAAAGGAAATAAGCATCATGAAGAGGATATATATGCATTATATCATTTTCCCATGAAATAATTTCCATGACCTATTAGTTTTCCAATAGAGACCTTAGATAGGACAAAGAAAGTGAAGCCAATACTAGATGTCTTTACTCTCAAATGGATGAGGTGTCCCTTCTCTTCGTTTGTTTGGATATGTAGATTTTATAGTTTGTGCAGTGAGAACTATAGATATAGGTGTGTTGGGTTTAACTTTGATGATCTAAAGTTTTAATATTAGTGTGTGATTGATAGATATGTGTTTCCATTATGAGATCCCTGCTGGAACAAAAATATCTATAAAAATGCATTATGGGCTTGTGGAGGTTATACCACTAATTCCTAGTTTGTTCATTTTAGCACTAATAATTTTGTCATGATCCTTGAGCTTAATCAATTTGCTACTAATAGTCTTATTGTTTCTCAAGAAAATTTTGAACTACATCCTTTGAAGGTCTTTCTCAAGAATATGTGGATTTGTGGAGTTGTCCTTGACATAGTGCTTTACATCGAACTTCCATTTTATTTTTGTAGTAAATAAATAAATATCACCAAGGTTTTGATGGTTAGGAAATTCAACTCCATTTGGATGCATGGGTGAAATTTGTTACAATACATGATAACCCTATGACATTTAAATTATTTCAATTTCATATCCTTGATGCAAGAGTAGATGAACCTAGAAATGATGTTATTAGTGTCGAATAAGAGGAACCGTTGAAGATCATGAGAATCCCATTGGGGAGGGGGAGAAAAATATTGGTGAAGTTGCTTGATGGGAAACCTTACTACACTAGATGTGATGCTACCATGATTTGTAAATGTGAACACTGCTACCTTCAAAATGTACAACTCCCCCTTAATGCGATAGATGTTTTTACGACGATCATAAGGGAGACCACTAATTTAGGGAGCACTAATGACTCTCCCTAGTTAGTTTGAGGTGATCCCTTATATTGATTGAAAGGGACCCAAAGGCACAAATATAAGCACTGTAACTCTCAGAATATGGTGTTTTGATGTCGATGAGAGATGAACTACATGATAAGCCAAGGGCCTTATCCCACAAATCTCGATCATTTTGTAACCAACTGTAAGACTGACAGACATGACACAAGACTTGATGATAAGCATGTGGCTCATAACTTCCTTTAATTGATGTATACTTGGGGAGTAACTGATGGCAACATTCCTCAAAATAGAGGAATAGAGTGTAATATAGGGAGATAAACTACATATGAAGGGATTTTTTGGAGACACGGTATTGATGCTAAGGTGACTAACAAAAGTGACAATGCTAAGAATATAATGACTCGAATACATCAATCAAAGTCCACCATGGGTTTCTACCAAAAGAATCAAGGGTTCCCACTTTTTTGGTGTGGATTAGGGAACTATTTGTACATAAAGAATAATTGTTGGGTCCTCACGGTTTTGAATGTGTCGAGGGATTGATTTGATGATGGGTGGTAATCCCATGGTTTTGGGTGAATTGGGGAAACATTTTGATGATGGGTGGATTTCCCATGGTTTTGAGTGGATTGGGGAACTTTCACCATGATGAGGTGAAGGTTGTTTGCAAACGTGAAGACGAGTGACCCATGAATTAATGCCATGCAAATTGCTCCTACATGGATAACTTAATAGAATTGGTTTCTTTAGAGGGTGTGCCCCCTATTGTTGTCTTCGCATGGGTGATGATATGAGGAAGAGTGCAAATGGTATATTAATCATGGAGGTATGAGTGTGAAATTATGAGACTTGATCATAACATGTGCTGAGGAATATGATGGCATCAACTGCTGGAGGTGGGGAAGTAAATGCACAATTATATAATAATGAACCATGAATTGAACTTTTCAAACTTGATCAAAGTCCTCAAACTTGTGGTGGTTTGACATCATGGGCGCCAAATTATGACAGGGTTCGCAATGGTGCACACACCCACGAGGGAAACATGCTATTCTCAATGATGAAATTAATGGCACATCATTACTAGGAATTAGGACCCTATGGTTATCAGTGGGAGTACTAGTAAATGGAAAGTAAATAGAGGGAAAATGTTTCCTATATTCCAGTTGCAAAGTGATACCTGCGATGTAAGTCTTGTGTCATTGTCAAGGGGGTTAATTATCATCTTGCACATATGACGCAAATACCCAAGTGTAGTAGAGGACATGACCAAGGTATTGAAAATGCATAAATAATAATAAAAATTGGGATGCACTTGCAGTGTGTGAGATGGTTCTACACTTTTGATGATGGGGGTCTCCTTGTGTTGTAATCTCAAGCTATATATAACTGGTAGGATACTCATATGTATTGATAGACATCCAACAATTGAAAGGAGATCCCTTCATGTCTAGGAAACATGTAATGGATGTGGTGGGTCCTGGTCTTCATCTAAGGATGATGAATCATCACTAGTGAGTAGATCGTCCCGAGAGGATGCATTATCAAGGGTATCAAGTAAAGGGGGGGGGGGGNCTTGTTTGGATCTTAAGATGAGGCACTGAAACAAGCAGTGGGAAATGTCACCATGTGATCGACATGGTCATGGGATCCAGGCATGAATAGTCTCTTGTGCCAAAGTTAATGGTGAGGTAGCATGATCTGGTGTGACTGTGTTAATCTGGTTGAGAATCATATGAGTATGGTTCCCATAAGGTGCATGTCCATGATGTTGTGTTTTTGGAACAATATTTGTAGTTTGTGGTCCTTGCGACATAGGTTTGTCGATGGTAGGTATCATCGAGATGTCCATTTCTACAATAGGTGTAATTGGTGTTATCTCTGATGTAGTGATAACATTTATGGAAGTCGTTTGATGTTGTTGAGGTGAAGGAATCTCAATCAAAGTGTGGGTGAGGTGTATGGTTTCCAAGGCATCCTAAATTGAGGGAGGTCAGGACAATGGTGAGTATAATGAACAAACTAAAAGCAAATCGAACACACGTGATTGGTACGTAATGAATTGGACTTAGTTGTCATGTTGGGAGAAGACGAGTTTGAAGGTGTGCCCCTTATTGTAGTATGTTCTACATGCGTCACACTAACAAGGATATTAAGAAAATTCTTATGCTTCAGCAAGGTGGGGCACATGTTGGTCACATGGCCTTATTTCCTGCATAAGGAACATGGTGGGGTGACCCTTACTGTAGGAGTAGTGGTTGTCATTATTGGGGTTTTCAACCTAGGTTTATTGATTTTCCTTGTGCTACGTCAAGTGACTACGAATGGTGGTTTAGTAACAGGGTTAGTTGTGATGGGGGATTTCAACTTAGGTTGTGTTATGTTCCCGTTGTTGGGATTAGTGATAGCTAATCATGAGTGTTTGGTCATAGGATTTGGTTGCTCAATGTGCAGGACGGATGTCGTAACTGGCTTGATTGATGCAAAGTCACAGTAGGTCACTGATTTGGAGGCCATCTCTAAGTATTGTGTTGTAAGGAACCACACATGTATTCCCAAAGTAATCCTAGGTAGAGTTATTTGAGCCATGAATGGCATCCCTTGTAGTCCCATGGGGGGTACAAGAATGGTATATGAAAGTTGGGAGGCATTGATGGACTCAATGTCTGTTTAATGTTGTGATTCGTTAGAGGGGTTGATGATGATGCCAATAGGGGGGAAGGTGTATTTTTAAAGGTGAAAATAATGCACATAAGTTCATCCGTCAAAGTAGGGATTTCGGGGGGGAGGTCCTGAGTATGCCCCTATCAAATCATAATCTTTGTACACGCCCATGCATATATCAACATAAGGGTTTGGTTCACTTGACCTACAATGAGTAGGATGTTGTTCAGGGTAGGTGTTGGTATGTGGGTCATAGTAATTCAACTGGTCAAGGGTGACTATATTCCCATTAAAGGGAAACACCATGATACAGAATATCAAAGAGGCAACTAGCTTACATATAACTACAACCCAAATGGATATTGTAATTGAGTTGGACATCGACTACTTTAATATCGATCATTATCGTCTTATCCTCTATCTCAACGGGAACATTTTGGTACAATCCTCTCGTTGTAATGGTCTCCGATCGCATTTATGAAGTGAAATAGGTGAAGGGACTAAATCAAGTGAGCCCGATCTTTTCTATACATTAGATGACATTACACATGTGGATGCACCTTCATCGATAATGCATTGATGGATCATAATGTTTTTAACTATAAATGGAACTTGGAATCCAACTGATGATGGGATTTGTGGTTTACCTTTATCGAGATAAAAGGTCATAAGGTGTGAGTCTAAAGGGTCAAAAATGCCTAGTGCATTATGTAATTCCTTCCTTTGGGTTGGGCATGCCTAGAGTAATTCTAAAGTGGACATGGAAGCTAGGGACTAAGCAAAGTCATCCACAATACTGTTGTTGTGGGCAGATGTCATGTGAGGTTTATGAGTGGTGCGCATAAGTGGTACCTTTGGGATCCATTGGATTTATTCACCGCTTGGGAGTGGTATTTTCAAAGGGCCTCTCGATGGAGTAGGTACATACTCCCCTTGTGGGGGTTTAGAACTTCCATAACCTTTATATCGATTTTGAAGGTCGACATCTATCATTTTCATGTAAATGTTCTAAAAGGAGCTATCACCTTGGGTGTGAGGTTTCGACTATTGGGTGACTACCCTTTGGTTGGAAAAGGGTTGTTGCAATTCATCTTGCTGGAGCTATTGTGCGTTAAGAACTTGAGGAGGATTTGATGTTGTATTTTTCTTTGCTTCCTTCCACCAACTGTTGGTAGTCTAGGACGAGTGGGAAATGGTGAGTATAGTGGCCATACTCAACACAAATAGAGAAGGAGTAGTTACTCAAGGTATTGTTTTTTCCTTGTTTAGGGGGTTTATTAACCCCCAAATTTTGATTACCCTAGTTCTACTTTTGTTGCAGAGGGAGATTTCCCCCTTGCTCTTGTTGTTGGTTTTGCTTGTTCTTACCTTTCTTCTTCCCTTGATTTCCAGGATTATAGGGATTAGCGGTGTTCAATAGCTCAAATTATTAATCTTGTTGTAGGAAATAAGGTTGTACTAAATTGAACCCCATGTGTGGCATGGGGGCGGAACCAAGGGGACACGAAAGCATGTAATAAGAATTATACCCCTATGGTGGGTTATATGTGTTTTGTGCTCCATATTATCTAGATGTAGGAGCTAGTTGTGTTCATTTGTGGTTCAGGTACAAACATTGCATTGCTTGCATTGGGATAGGTAGGACTATAGGGTCGATATTACAGCTGTCCAAACTGAGGATTTGGTACAGTAGTATAGGGTGTCGATACGGGGGTGATGGGTGGGTACTACATTGCCATATTAGGTGGCATAGAATTCGATTGAGGGGGGACTTTTTGATGTTGGGAAATTGACCCAATAAGATCATTTGTTGAATGTCACAACCTCATATGGGGGGAGATCCAAAGATTGATGTTGAGGGGCATGCAGTAGGATGGTGTATAGGTAACCTTATTATGCATAAATGAGATAAAAGTGTTGGGACTTTAGGATGGCCTCTTCCTCAGTCTAGGGAAATGATTTTGCCACATCTTTTGTAATCATGGGTTGGAGTGATTTGAACAATTTGTGTCATCTACGCCACTCAAGGATGTGGTTCGCTATGTGGATAGAGGTATTTTGTTGAAATTCTATGAGAATATCAACACCGAGGTCGCGGCATATGGGAAATTGAAAGTAGGTGAGAGAGATATTGGCTATTGTTCCAAAGGTGGCATGTGTGGCCCTGGGTAAACTCATATACCATTTTGTGATTGTTCTTGTAAGGGTTCACTGGAAGAGGCAAACCCTTACTGAGTCATCCACTGTTCTATTAGAGGAACACCATAAGTGGAAATACATTACATGGTTTGCATGACTACATTCTTATTTCCCTTTAAACTTATGGATGTATGAGGGAAAATTATCAAGCACATCTATCTATATTGGATCGTGTGTTATGGGGTCATTTATCAGCTTAGCTAGAATAGGGATATTCAAGCTAGCCATGAAAGGTAGGTTGCCATTAGGCACCACCAATGTATTTTGTGTATCGTTTCCTTAAGGGGGAGAACAAGAATGTGATGGTGATTTTTGTTTATGATGTATGTCCTTCTCTTGAAGAGGGAAAAGAAAATGGTGAATTTCCTCTGAGGAGTGGAAATGAATGTATGCCTCTTTTGTGAGAGGATGAAGCAAAAGGATCAAAATTATCTCTGAGGGAAAAAATGAATCAAGCAAGGAGTTTCCTAACCTAGAAGATCCTATCTATGTTTCCTAGGAGTGTCCCCAGCTGGAGTATCTCCCTCGTGAACCATGGGGAGAGAGTGGGAAAACACCCCTTGAGAGAGGGGAAATTCCTTGTAGTTTATGGGTCTTCCTTAGGTGGTTTTGTTACACAATGTTAGAATTCTTGTGTAACAAATGAGAGTGATATTGGGAATAAACATGATTGAACAAATTAAAAAATATTCCAACCACAACAGATGCAAAATGGGTATGTGAGGAAAATGACGAATGATAATGGGGTTAAAAAGTAGTTATAATGTAGATGGATTGAGGTAACAGAAGGAGTGCTTACATTTATTGTGGAATAACAGATAAGTCAGACCCAAACAAATATGAGATCTAGATGTGATACAATGAGTTGGTTGTGATCCATCAAATTTCGAGAACCAAGTTCCTTATCAGCCTAGTTATTCATTTTACGCATCATTATGAGATTGGAAAACAAAAAAATTGTCAGAATGGACATAAATTGGAAAGGAATATTCATAAATACACCATATCTGAAGTGCAATGGAGTTCATTATTAGTGTATTTTATATGCAACAATAATTGCGAATTATCATTCTCTTTATTTCTCTCATCAGCTTATGCATGTAAATCTTCTCATTTTTCCCAGTGAAAAATTGTCTATTTATTGAGGTATATGAGTAATTATGGTTAGTAACCTCTCAAATTCTAGGCTGCAATTTCTTGCTTCTCTTCCAAAGAAATTAGAGCAATGAATCTATGAGTTGATGGAATTTTGTGCTTAGCCACATTAAACACATGACCATGACGGTTCTGTGATGGTCACAAAAATGGAATCCTTGGCTCACATGACTCGACAATCATGCCTTTTGCGTAAGTTGGAATATAGGATAACTTTTGCAGCAAGTGATTGAATGTTAGACTATGTCCATTTTATTTATGTGAACCAAGATTAATAAAATTATTTAAGCATCACATTCATTTCTTGTCATCTATGTCTCCCTTAATTAAAATTTCACATGGTACAAAGGCCATGTTTAAGGATAGTAATAGTAATATTTTAATGGCATGGGATTCATAAGGATAAAAAAATATAACCATACAAATCAAGTACTATTGTGTAGGGATATGACCCAATAGTATGTCCCATGCCTACACTATAACCTCAACATGCCCCCTAGTACTAATGCAATAAGTGATGGAGGGCATTACACCATCCATCCTAGTGAAATGTGGACAGGGGTTCCAATTGCTTCCTTGCCACCTCGATCTTGATTATGGTTGCTCCTATGGTTCCATGTTATTAATGTGCTAGTTTGATATCTCCTTGCATTCTTTTAGTCTTCCATGTTCCTCCATTATATTGGTTGCCTCTTTGGTTCCATGTTCATTGATGCTCCCAACCTTTCTTTAATGAGTATTGTTTTTAGGGTGGCATGGGTGTCGATGGACTACAAAATTAGATATTGGTTATTCTTTCTTTGAGTTGTGAACCTATTGTTCCATGGGGTCATGTAGCTCCTTATATTCTTCCTTTTGATATCATTCTTGGGGATTTTTTTCATGTGAGTCTATATCTTCTTCTCCTTCAAAACTTAGACTCTTCATTTGCCATGTTTGTAGATACGTCAACTACTTTAGCTGCAAGAACTTCTTCATGTGCCCCCTCATGCCTTGTTTAGTAAGAGAAATATCCAACAATGTAATTTTATTATTCTTACACCAAACCTTTAAGAACTTCTTTCGCACATTAATACTAATGGTACCAATTGGATCCATCCAAGGATATCCCAAACAATATCCACATTTTTCATATTGATAGCATGAAAATATGAGTGCAACACATATTTATCCATGGTAAACTTCAAGTTTTTAAAAATACATATACACACTCAACATGTTTGCTTTGAGTATGTTTTGTGGGGACTTGCAACCTTTTATCAAAAGTGACATTAATGAGATTATACTTTCTACTATAGTTTACAAAAACAATTACATTTTCTTGTTGAATACATCCATAAACCTGTAATGTGTTTGCGCATGAATGTTTCCATAGTGTTCAATCATTGTGTGCAAGCTTATGTATTTGCACGATGTAGAAATTTATAAGTGACTAACATGTTTTGAGTGGACCCTCCACCCATCATCAAGATCATTTGAAGCTATGGAACAATAGAAAAGAAGAGGGCAATAGTGTATAAATAGAAAGATCCGCCTTTCTTTTCTTCAATTTTAATCTGATCTTCTCAAAGACGCGGGTTTCCTTGAGACAATCCTCTCCATAGAGGTGAAGAATTTGCGCATGAATGTTTTCACATTGTTAAGTCATTGTGTGCAAGCTTATGGATTTGCATTGTGTAGAAATTTAGAAGCGAATGACATGTTTCGACCCATCATCAGGGCCATTCGAAGATATGTCACAATAGAAAAGAAGAGGGAAATAGAGAATAAATAGAAAGGTCCACTAGTCTTTTCTTGTATTTTAATCTGATCTTCTCAAAGACCTGAGTCTCTTTGAGACAATCCTATCCATACAGGTGAAGAATTTGCACATGAATCTTTCCATAGTGTTCGGTCATTGTGTGCAATCTTATGGATTTGCACTGTGTAGAAATTGAGAAGTGACCAACATGTTTCGAGTGGACCCTCCACCCATCATCGGGATCATTAGAAGCTATGGCACGATATAAAAGAAGATGGAAATATAGTATAAATAGAAATAGTTTCCATTATTTTCTTCTATTTTAATTTAAGCTTCTCAAAGACCCTAGTCTCCTTAAGACAATCCTCTCCATAGAGGTGAAGAATTTGTGCATGGATGTATCCACAATGTTCAATCATTGTGTGCAAGCTTATGGATTTGCATTGTGTAGAAATTCAGAAGTGACCGACACATTTCGGGTGGACCCTCCACCCATCATCAGGATCATTCAAAGCTATGGAACATAGAAAGAAGAGGGAAATAGAGTATAAATATAAAGATACACCATTCTTTTCTTCAATTTTAATATGAACTTCTCAAAGACCCGAGTCTCCTTGAGACAATCCTCTCCATAGAGGTGAAGAATTTGCGCATGAATGTTTCCACAATGTTCAGTCATTATGTGCAAGCTTATGGATTCACATTGTATAGAAATTTAGAAGTGACTGATACGTTTCGAGTGGACCCTCCACCCATCATCAGGATCATTCAAAGCTATGGAACAATAGAAATAAAGAGGGCTATAGAATATAAATAGAAATATCTGCCATTCTTTCCTTCAATTTTAATCTGAACTTCTCAAAGACTTTGGTTTCCTTGAGACAATCCTCTCCATAGAGGTGAATAATTTGTGCATGAATGTTTCCACAGTGTTCAGTCATTGTGTGAACTTGCTTATGGATTTGCACTGTGTATAAATTTAGAAGTGACCAACACATTTCAAGTGGACTCTCCTCCACCCATCATCAGGATCATTCGAAGCTATTGCACAATAGAAAAGAAAAGGGAAATAGAGTATAGATAAAAAGATCTGTCATTCTTTTCTTCAATTTTAATTTGATCTTCTCAAATAACTGAGTCTCCTTGAGATAATCCTCTCCATAGAGGTGAATAATTTGTGCATGAATGTTTCCATAGTGTTTAGTCATTGTGTACAAGCTTATGGATTTTCATTGTGTAGAAATTTAGAAGTGACCGACACGTTTCGGGTGGACCCTCCACCCATCATCAGGAACATTTGAAGCTATGGAACAATAGCAAAGAAGAGGGAAATGGAGTATAAATAGAAATATCCACCATTCTTTTCTTCAATTTTAATATAAGATTCTCAAATACTCGAGTCTCCCTAAGACAATCCTCTCCATAGAGGTGAATAATTTGCGCATGAATGTTTTCACAATGTTTAGTCATTGTGTGCAAGCTTGTGTATTTTCACCGTGACGAAATTTAGAAGTGGCCGACACGTTTCGGATGAACCCTCCACCCATCAACAAGATCTATTTATACTCTATTTCCCTCATCTTTTCTATTGTGCCATAGCTTTGAATTATCTTGATGATTGGTGGAGGTTCCACCTGAAATGTGCTATGAATTTCTACATAGTGCAAATCCATAAGCTTGCACACAATGATTGTAATGGGTTGTTTCTCCATGAAAATAAACCCTTATAGATCTCATGATCCTTCTTCACAACTTTTAAACATTGATGTAGGAATGCATTTCTAGAATTTTCATTTGAAAGTATTCATCTTATCTTTTTCAAGTGATGTCCATTTTAGTGATTCTTCTTCAAAGAATGAGACCACTTGTCTAAAAGAGATTTTATATATTCTATATTAGAAAGACTCAACAGTGCCTCAATGTCAATTGTCCTGAAACATATGGTAGTATCCTCCCTTAGATTAAAATATGATTAATGTGTCCAAGTAAAAGGGTTATTTTGTATTCCAATAATATATGTAAGCTTCAATTCCGGCTTGCTTTAACTAAAAAATAGAGCTAGAGTTTTGAAAAAATTCACTTTCTTTTGATGCATCAAATTTAAAATGAGCATAACTTCCTATATATTTCTTGGAATCTTAATCCTTATTATGACCAAAATTATGAAATGTCATGATATTTTTGCATCTATTGGTGTTGGTTTAACAAAAATATAGTCAATATATCAAAAGATACCAGTTTGCTCATTTGCATGGTCATCACCATAAAAAATCTAAAAATAGTTGATTTAAATCAATGATAACTTCACTTCTTAGTCTTTGTTTTTCATGATTTTGTTTTTTAAAAATTGGGTGTCTCAGAGAGAGGAACTCACGTCTACAATTGATTTCTTTAGATCATGCACAAAAAAAATTCAAAAATCGGTATGAATTCCGTTGTCCTATTTTTTCTTTAAAAAATATGCAAAAAAGAAGAAGAAAAATGCTCCAAATTTTGGGCTCAAAAAAGGTCTTTGTTACCACTTGTAGCAATCATTAACCTTGAACTTGAACCACAACAATGATATAGATCCCTTCTACTTTAGAAATACCAATAGACATTTGCACCATAAAGAACAAGATCCCTTAAGATAAGGTAACATTGTCAACTACTCCTTATGGAAGGAATCACTCCACAAGCTGTGCTATCTACAATACAACTCATCACGCATATCCCATACAATGATGCTCACATATATTTATATCTTCTCATGAGTATTCCTAAAGGGCCTATTCCAACTAACCCTTATTATTATATTACCTCCTCTAACTACCTTATGGGGTTATGTATTATCCACCAACTACCAAGTGGGATTATTCCATTAATATGGCCACATTACATACATTATCCCGTTGGGAGGTACCCCATTTTATCCTCCCTAAATACATTAGAGCTTTGACTTTACTATTGAATTGTGTAGTCTCTTATGAAATTGAATATTAAGCACCAAGATATTACATAAATATTAAGTACCAAGAGATTTAATTTTTTCAAAGGATGTCTCCATATTATTGTTATTTACCTTAAGATAGTTATACATTGTTCTATATGTTTCATATTCCCTATTGCCGTCATTTCTATAATGATTTGACTTGTGTGAAATGTGTCTTGTAAGGAGAACTTGGACTTGATTGTTAAAATTTGTTTTGTTTTATAAAATTAAGTATCAAGATATTTAATTTTTTTTGTTGTTGAAAGATCTCTTTAATATAAAGATATTGATACATATCCTCTTATTTTGAAAGGAATTTAGTTTGTTTGCATTGTAAGGAAGTTAATTCCATAAAAATGGATATTTTTGGAACATTATTTGCATAAATGTTTTGAACATTCATTCAAGCTCAATTTTTTTTTATCACATTTAAGTAAATAATCACGAATAAATAATAATAGTTTGAGATTGAACAATTTGCATTATCTTATGGAACTAATAAACAATAGTAGATTGAAAATGAGAAATTTTCATTATGTATAATGGTAGATTGAAATTAAGCAATTTGCATTATATAATGGCAGATTGAAATTAAGCAATTTGCATTACCTTAAAAAATTGGTAAACTGAGGTAGTTAGGGAATCAAATAATTGCATGAGATTCACAAATATGAAAACTTTGGCTTGGAAAAATGTGAGAAATGTATTTTCTCTAATGTGAGGGACATATTAAATGCTTGTATAGTTATTTGGTAAAAACGTTGGAAACTATAAAATTGAGGTCAAGTTTTTAACTCTTAATTATTGAATTTTATTTATTAAACACACACTACTATTCCCATCTTTGTCATAATATTTATAATTAATTATATTGTGCAATTAACATTGATTATATTTTATTTATAAAGATCATGATTACTCACTATTATTCAATAAAGGACTCTACAACATTTTTTGATACCATTGACCTTATCAATAGATAAAATTGTTGGACACGATGACACATTGAGAGGGGGGTGAATAAGTGTGTAAATAATCTAAATCCTTTTTCAACTTTTATTAATCAAGTAGATTTCATCAATGCATTATGCTATCAATTCCATCATCATTACATAAGCATTCATTCATAAACATACCATCAACTAAATCACTGAATTATGACAAGCAACACAACACAAGAGAACACAAGGTTTGTATGATAAACATGTTTATGTATTGTACATGGAAGCAACAATCTTCACGATTACAATCAACACCAACTAATACAAAGAGCACCAACTCTAACAACATGACATAACCTGGTTTTCTTAGCTCCTACGAAGATCAGATTAACTTTAGAAGAAAAGAATGTTGGATCTTTCTATTTATGCTCTATTGCCCTCTTCTTTTCTATTGTGTCATAGCTTCAAATGACCCTGATGATGGGTCAAAACATGGTGGTCGCTTCTAAATTTCTACACAATGAAAATCCATAAGCTTGCACACAATGACTTAACACTGTGGAAACATTCATGCACAAATTCTTCACCTCTATGGAGAGGGTTGTCTCAAGGAAACTCGAGTCTTTGAGAATATCACATTAAAATTGAAGAAAATAATGGTGGATCTTTCTATTTATACTCTATTTCCCTCTTCTTTTCTATTGTTCCATAGCTTCGAATGATCCTAATGATGGGTGGAGGGTCCACCCAAAACGTGTCATTCACTTCTAAATTTCTACACCGTGCAAATACATAAGCTTGCACACAATGACTGAACACTATGGAAACATTCATGCGCAAACCCATTACAGGTTTATGGATGTATTCAACAAGAAAATGTAATTGTTTCTATAAAATCTAGTAGAAAGTATAATCTCATTAATGTCACTTTGGCTAAAAGGTTGCAAGTACCCACAAAACATATTCAAAGTACACATGTTGAGGGTGTATATGTATTTTTTAAAACTTGAAGTTTACCATGGATAAATATGTGTTGCACTCAGATTTTCATGCTATCAATATGGAAAATGTGCATATTGTTTGGGATATCCTTGGATGGACCCAATTGGTACCATTAATATTAATGTGCGAAAGAAGTTCTTAAATATTTTGGTATAAGAATAATAAAATTGAGTTGTTGGATATTTCTCTTACTAAAAAAGGCACAAGGGGGCACATGAAGAAGTCCCTGTAGATAAAGTAATTGAAGTATCTACAAACATGGAAAATGAAGAGTCTAAGGTTGAAGGAGAAGAAGATATAGAAGCACATGAAAAGAATCTCCAAGAAGGAGATCAAAAGGAAGAATCTAAGGAGCTACATGACCCCATGGAACAACAAGTTCACAACTCAAAGAAAGAATAACCAATAGCTAAGATTGTAGTCCATCGACACCCACGCCACCCTAAGAAACAATACTCATCAAAGAAAGGTTGGGAGCATCAATGAACATGGAACCAAAGGGGCAACCAATATGGAGAAACATGGAAAACTAAAAGAATGCAAGGAGATATCAAACTAGCACATTAATAACATGGAACCATAGGAGCAACCAGAATCAAGATCGAGGTGGAAAGGAAGCAATTGGAACCCCTTGTCCACATTTCACTAGGATGGATGGTGTAATGCCCTCCACCACTTATTGCATTAGTACTAGTGGGCATGTTGAGGTTATATTGTAGGCATGGGACATACTGGTGATGGCCACACTAGTGGTCATATCCCTACACAATAGTACTTGATTGGTAGAGTTATATTTTTTTTATCCTTATGAATCCCATGCCATTAAAATATTACTATTACTATCCTTAAACATGGCTTTTGTACCATGTGAAATTTTAATGAAGGGAGACAGAGATGACAATAAATGAATGCGATGCTTAAATAATTTTATTAATCTTGGTTCACATAAATAAAATGGGCATAGTCTAACATTCAGTCACTTGCTGCAGAAGTTATCCTAGCTTCCAACTTACGCCAAAGGCATGATTGTCAAGTCATGTGAGCCAAAGATTCCATTTTTGTGACCATCATAGAACCGTCATGATCATGTGTTTGATGTGGCTAAGCACAACATTCCATCAACTCATAAATTCAATGCTCTAATTTCTTTGGAAGAGAAGCAAGAAGTTGCAACCTAGAATTTGAGAGCTTACCAACCATAACTAATCCTATACCTCAATAAAGAGACAATTTTTCACTAGGAAAAACGAGAAGATTTACATGCATAAGTTGATGAGAGCAATAAAGAGAATGATAATCCGCAGTTATTCTTGCATAGAAAATCCACTAATAATGAACTCCAATGCACTTCATATATGGTGTATTTATGAAGATCCCTTTCCAATTTATGTCTGTTCTGACAATTGTTTTTTGGTTTCCAATCTCATAATGATGAGTAAAATGAATAACTAGGCTAATAAAGAATTTGGTTCTTGAATTTTGATGGATGACAACCAACTCACTGTATCACATCTAGATCTCATATGTTTGTGGGTGTGACTTGTCTATTATTCCACAATAAATGTAAGCACTCCTTCTGTTACCTCAATCCGGCTACATTCTAACTACTTTTTAACCCCATTATCATTCGTCGTTTTCCTCACCTTTGATACTTCTGACCATCTGGTTGTGATAGAAAAAGTGTTTGAAAATAATAATAAAAATATCCAAAGTTATATGGTTATTAATTTATTATTTTCCCTTTTAACCCCTAATCCATGATTAATAAACTTGATTTGTAGAGTTATATTTTTGTATCCTTAAGAATCTCACGCCATTAAAATATTACTATTACTATAAACCTACATAGTCTAATACTATTGTGTGGGGATAGGACCCACTAGTGTGGTTATCACCAGTATGTCCTGTGCCTACACTATAACCCTGACATTCCCCTAGTATTAATGCAATAAGTGACAGAGAGCTTTACATATGGATGCTTGTGCTTGTTACCAATTGGCTACATTGCTTAATAGATCGTATTCGATGGCTTCCTCTCATGTTTCGAGGATGAAACAAGCAAATGAGGGTGGAATGTTATGTACATAGGGAGAATTAAATAGGGTACTTAGGGAAGTGCCCAAAGTTATAATGGATGTAATGTGGCCATTATCATGGAATATGCCTACTTGGTAGTCGATGGGTAATAAATAAACTCACTAGGTAGTTAGAGGAAATACTATAATAATAAGGGATAGTTGGCATAGGCCCCTTAGAAATACTCATGAGAAAGTATAAATATACATATCATTATATGTGATATCTGTAATAAATTGGTATGTAGCAAGCATGACTTGTGGAGTGATTCATTCAATAAGGAGTAACTAATGTTGTTACTCTACCTTAAGAGGTCTCTCTATATTCTTGTATTCTTTATGGTGTGAATGTCTCTTGGTATTTTTGAAGTAAATGGGATTTATATCATTCTTGTGATTCAAGTTCAGTGTTAAGGATCACTACAAGCTCTCTAAAAAAAACACATTTCCCATGAGGCATATCATTAGATAAGTTATAAAAATAGAGAATCTATAACATATGGAACAATGCATAATTCATCCTAAGATGATTAGCAATAGAATAAAAACATGAAAAAATGCACATTATAAATACTTCTTTCTAGGGATATTATATGCAAGAAAGACTTATTTATCTCCATTAGGAAGGTGGAATTGAAACTTTTTGAAGCTCCACTACATATTCAAGAGTGGCTTGTGGAGGTATCAAAATATTGCCACCCAAATCAGCACCCACCTCCCCAAACCCAAGTTCATGAGGGATTATGGCTCTTCTTTTTCCACCTGCTTTCATTGTTCGTATAACATACTCAAGCCCGTCACATATACCTTTTGCGTAAGGTCTAACACCAAATAGGAAAGCAAGAGAGTTCTTACTTCCTGAAAATGTGTCCACAAACACATATCCAGTGCTTTGAACTTTTCCTTGTAAACCAATTACAAGCAAGTCTCCTAGTCTTGGTGAAGGACCTCCACCTACACAGAGATCAACATACTGAATTCCATTGGGAAGGATGATATCTCGTGCACCATCAATATCTCTGCAACACTATATGAATTGTAAGTAATCACAAACAAACAACAAACAAAACTACAAATTTAAAATCTTTAATTATGCATGATTAACTTCTCGAGTGCCATCCATATCACTACAATAATATATGAATAGTAACAAATCACAAACATACAACAAAACACACTACAACATTAAGTACACATTGAAAATCCTTATTTAACCATATGTCTGCATTTATTAATTTCAATATCATGATTTATATGTTGGGAAATGTTATGCATCCATTTTATTATTAACAATGTAACTATCAAATATCACATGATATAACTTCTATTATCTATACATGAAACTCTCTTTGTATCTCAACATTAACCCAAATTTATATCATGTAGATTTCACAATACTTCCTACTTTATACAAAATAAATATTACAGAATATAACTTCCATTAACTATATGTGAAACTCTCTTTCTATCTCAGCATTAACCCAAATTTATATCATTTATATACTATATATGTACTTTGTATTATTAAATTAATAATATATATTATTAATAATTTTATATTAAATCAATATAGATTAATAATTAATAATTAGTAATATAAATAAACTTAGTGCATCCGTGTTTTTTTTACTCTCTTTGATTTATAAAAGAGAACTAGATGAAAGAAAAATAAAAACTCTACTTTAGATCCTCAGTTTCATACTTTTTAAACTTAATTATTTGAGCTTGACAAGTATTTGGTATGTAAAATGGAATTTATGTTTCATGATTATCTTTATCTACATAATTCTTTGTATGCTTAACAAAGGTTGCAAGTGGCTTTAGTCTCTTCTATTTGAATTAATAAATTAAAACAAATTATAATGTCATTCAAACTTATGTTTATAGGGCCACAATACATAATGCCATTCGAAGATTATAGTTGTAAGAATCTAAATAAACAATAATAAGGAAAATTTCTTTAGGCATTCAAGCTAATTTCCAATAAGAAAATCATGGGATCCCAAATGTTGGGAAGAACACCTTTGTGTTAAAAGTTCATCTCAACCGATCCTTGCAATACCTTTTCTTAACATTATTAGCTAATCTCAGTGTGGTATTGCTAGATTATGACTCCAATATGGTGGTAGCAGAATGGTATGTTTATGCATGAATTTGTCATCAGAGACAATCTACTTTTCAACGCATGCTTCTCATATTATCTCTTTAATAATTTAAATGTTGCATTCTCTCCCATATTAATACTTTATGTTGTAAATGAAACAATCCTTCGAGCTCAGTATGAGTTTGACACAATCCATATGGATCACTCAGGGGATCTCAACTTCTAGTTGAGGGGTAGGTTGGATGGAGAGTTGTCCCCCACCTTGTTATTTCCCTACTTTGGAACTCTGGTAGAAGTTATTGTTGTTGGGGGTTGGCATTGGCAATCAGGATCACATGAGGCTATGACAATTCTCCGACTCTAATCCGATTAAGTTATTCTTTTCTTTCTTATTTGTGATGCTTCGGTATAAAAACAAATATGTATGTGAAGGTATGTTCTTTTTGTTTTTTTCTATGTATGTATTCTTCTAATGTTGTTGTATCTTTCTAAGTTTCAATTGCTTCAACTAAATAGTTACTACACTACACAGTTGCCAATAACAAGATGGATATTCTAGAAGCAGTTGTGAAGGAAACGATCAAACCGGTAGGATTTGTTTGGGCACTTTGTCAAATTTGATTTTGTTGTCAAGCATGGAAATCCTAGTTTAAAATGAAAAATTTAAGTCTAGGAATAATAGTAAACCCTTGAAAACCACCCTTACTGTTATCCCATAATTATGAAGTCGTCTTTGGGATTCTTTTGCACTTGCAAATGGACAATTACATGCATTTGATAATTTTAGAGTAGCGCAATTCAATCACACTATGAAAATAATCTATTGTTGGGCATGCATTAATGAACTCTGTGGGTGGTTTGATTTTACTAAAGCCATCCAATAATAGTTGAATGGCATCTTAGATCATGAAGTCCACCTATAGAATTCAAATATTGTGATTGCATTGGGTCACTTGATTGATACCACCCAAAAACTAGGAGCACATTAAATGGACCAATCTATCATCAAGACCCTAATTTATGAAAGAACCTATGTATTTTTTTTATCCTCCCTAGAACTTAGAAATCTTCCCTTGAGCGAAATAAAGAATAAAAAAATTATATTTAAAAATAATATTAAATCAGCATTTTTATACTCTAGAAAAAAAAAAGTATACATATGGATATTAATATAAAACATGGAAACAATATTCCATGCCATAGGTAGCAGGGACTAAAAAGGGCTACATGCAACTTAGTCCTTGTCATTTGAATTAGGAAATTGAAACAAATATATAATTCCATTCAAACTAAAGTATAGAAAGCATTAAGTATAATGTCATTCTAAGACTATCATCATAACAATCTAAATAAACAATAGTAGGGTGAATTCCTTCAGACATTAAAGATAATTTCCAACAAGGGAATTGTGGAGATCCTAAATGCTAGGAAGAGCACCTTACTCATTGTTTAAAAAAGTGAAGCTCAACCAACCTTCACAAACTACGCTTTCTTAACATTATTGCCCAATCTTGGTGTGGTACTACTAGATTATGACTCCAATATGATAGTCACACACTTGCATATTTATGCATGAATTTGCCATCATATCCATTCTACTTTTCAATGCATTCTCCCCAAATTACCTCTTTAACGAAAAATTTGTGTGCTCAATCTATGAAGTCCAAGTCCTTTACGTTGTGAATGACACAAGCCACCACGACGTTGTGAATGACACAAGCCACCACGTTGAGTGCACATTTGACACGGCTCATTTAGATCTTGATTTTTTCAATGAAGAGCTTGTACATTAACCCTATATAGTTTCTTATAACAAGAGATGGGTATTCTAGAAATAGTTGTGAAAGTAACAATAAATTGGAGAAAAAAAATTAGCATTTTATCAAATTTGATTTTGTTGTTGAGTGTGACCGTCCTAGAACTAAGACAAATATTTAAGTCTAGAAATAATAGTAAATCCTTGGAAATAACCTTTCACTATTATCTTGTAATTGTGATGTTGCCTTTGGGATTCTTTTGCACTTGCAAAAGGGAAATTACATGCATTTAGCAATTTTATAGTAACACGATTCAATCACATAATGGAAGTAATATATTTTCAGGATGGGTAGGTTTAAAGGTGTTTAAGTGTGCATTGATGAAATTTGTGGGTTGTTCGATTATCCAAGCCATCTAGAAAATAGTTAACTACAAGTGGCAACTTACATCATGAAGTCAACCTATGGAATTAAATTACTAGTGATGGCATTAGCTCTTGTGACAGGAGCAAGTATAACATTAAATGGACCACCCCACCGCCGAGACCTTAATGATTGAAGCACCTATGTATTATTTATTTTTATTATTAATGTTTATTTTTATTAAAATATGGCATTAAGCCAATGAGAAATGAAATATTATTTTAAACTAACTATTAAATCAAAGGATTCACGCTCCAAAAAAAACTAACAAAGATTTTTGTATTGTTGTACATGGATGATTATTAATAAAATGACATTCCCTCTCGAAGGTGTCAGGAACTAACAATATACCTATATTACATATATATTATTTACAACTAGATTAACTCCATACATTTAACCAAAATTGCAAGGGTAGTTTAAAATAGATTTGGATAGAAACATTGCAAGCAGTTATTTATCTGCCATTGAATACGTCAATTATTTTTAATAAACAAAATTACAATCCTCTTGAAAGCTTTAAATAAGAGATAAAAATGGCGTGCACCTAAGCTAATAGATTTTGACAATTTATGTGACATTTTATATGTGAAAAAAAGGAACATTAGTGTTTAACAAGGTTAGCTAGAACATCACACCCATTTTTATTGATAAGACATTATTGTTGCCATGTTGAAAAGCTACCGATGCAATTTGATCATCCTAAATTATGTTACACCATGAGTAATGTCACATTTATGATGAGGAAAGTGTCAACCAATCGAGGCTTATCCCAAAGGTCATGAAAATAATTGGCCTAAGTTGGGTCTCTAATGCTTCCATGGGACTATTGAGATGCTTTGATAACCTAGCCATCATAGTCTTACATGATTTGGTTTCCAATTTATTGACCCTTGGGGGAATCCCCTCTTGCTCCTCATCCCCTTCCTCTAAAGCTCTTGTTGCTTCCCAATGTTGTATGTCCAAGAAAATTCTTCGTTCTCAATTTGTCAAAAAGCAATTGTGAGCCCTGATGTAGTGTTTGAAAGCTCCCACCCTTATAGATCAATCCCTCGTAAGAAAACTAACTAGTTTGTGGCACTCTCCTCGAGATATGGACCAATGGATGGAAAACAACAGATGATCCTGATCAAAGGGAATTGTTCTTGTTTTTTATGTTGTAGAGGATACTACGTTTTTATGTTTAACCTCAAGGAGGGAAGATATTTTATCTTTCGCAATGGTCTATACATCATGGAACTCACAAGGGTGTACTAGAAGTACTACTAGACCTTGGTATTTGACTCAGAGGTAGTAATCCTCTCAACATTTCTTGTGTGGGTGCAACTTCCACCCTTCCTCCTTCATTGATAGTGATGAATTCTTAGAGGCAGTTGGAAATGCTCTAGGAAAATACATTAATAATTTACATCTTAATGGGTGATTTTTTCATGTGCTTTGATATGTGTTGAAGTGGATTTGGAAAAAAGGATTCATTAAGTTATTAATCTCACTCTTGACATCTAGATGCACCACCAAAAACTAGATTATGAGAAGTTGATGTTCAAATGCAAGGCTTGTCATGAGTATGGCCACTTCAACAAGGATTACAAGGCTGCAAGAGTCCCCAAATCAATGGTATAAAAACAAGAAATCCTTTGGCTCCAAGCCAACCACTCCATCCAATCCATTTGGTTAAAAAGGTGAAAATCTAGTAAATTCCAATTGTGTCTTCGTCATCTTTAATTCTAACCCATTAGCCTTAGTTTTCCCTATGTCTTAGGCACTTATTTTCTTTTCACCTTCTCCTCTCCATTTTTTTCTTCTACTCTTCCCTCACCACCAACCCACCACAACCACTTGGTCTGGATCCTCTACCCCTTCTTCCTCTTCACTTCCTAATCCCTTTATTCCTCTTATTATATTTCTATACTCACATCCATCCCCTTGTCTAAGCCCCCTTGATAATACCCTTTCTACTACCCTCTTAGCCCCTTAATCAACCCTCAATGGAACACTTACCAAGAATCATAATTGCATCAAAATGAAGACAAGGAAGAGGTGGAAAAAAACCCACCCAAAATCGAAACCTTGGAATCACAGTCAACCTTAGAAGTTTCCTATGGAGGCAATTCAAAACCCCCATCTAGTAAACAGTGAAGGTGGTTTCTATGAACTGCAAGGGAATGGCCATGGAATAAAAACATGATCTAAGTAAAGACCTAATTCGTGTTGAAAAATTGTGAATTATTCTCCTCCAATAAACAAAATTAACAGACAAAGACGTGATGAAAGTTTTAAGAAAACTCTAAAAACAAAGTGATGGATTTGCTCTTAGCTCAAGCAAGGCTTTAGGAGGTTTATGTACCCTCTATAATTGAAATAAGGTAGAGTCTATATTCTCCTTTTCTTCTCATCATTAAATTTGTAATCTTCTCATGGTGAAATCTACTAGAAAACAAATACAACTCTTTAGTTTGTATGCTCCCATCTCATTATGAGAGAAACAATGTTTTTGGATGTCCCTCTAACCTCATGGTGATTCCATGCCCATTTGTAATGTCCCAATTCGAAAATTCCCAACAAAGGCAGAATTTTGGAAAAAATGTCTTGACTAGACTTGACTTCGGGGGATTCGAATGGCTCAAGAGGGTCTCGAATTTGGTAGGGATTGATGTGGGGAATCTTAGGACTCTTCAATTGACTCTCTAATATTTTTATGACAGGTCATAAACATCTACGACTCGATTTGGGATGGAAAAAAGGGAAAAATTACTAGCAATTTATGATGCAATTCCCCCTAGGGTGTGAGCAAAAATGGCTCTCAAACTCCTATGCAACCCTACCAAATTTCAAAACAAAGTATGGGGACTATAATTAGACTTCATTTACTGTCATTTGGTGTGGTTAAAAGTTCTGCAACAGAGGATTAAAGCTTCATATTCAAATGCATAATTCAACAGTGATATTTGCTTAAGGGAAATGACACATAAAAGCTCAACTTTGACTCATAAATGGTGCATATAATGGTTCAGAACAGAGCAAGATGAATATAGACCATTGACAGAATTTCAATATATCACTAACAACATATAACATTGACCCAAGTCACAATATACATCAGATATACAATCTCCATTGAAAGGGAAAATCATCACATGGAAACTAGTCACAATAAAGCTTGGAAAAGTGGACATTTGCATATGTATTTCTTATGATTTCGACTTACATAGAATATGAGAACATATTACAGAGCCATGAATCATTCACCCATGCTTGGGCATCAACTGAACTCAATGGGGTGCAACCACCATTCACACAAGTGCGCCTTCATAGAAAAACATGGAAATATGGAAGTGGAAATTGAGAGAATGGGAGGAGAGATTGGTCGCAAATAGTAGCAACCTCCTATCTACAACAAAACACTCCATGAAGCTCCAAATGAGAGGTTTGAATGCCTCTCCCATGTATAACTTGGATGAGAATCTCATTCTCTCGAAATTGGTTCACTAGCAGGGTAAGTGTGCACTCACTGTGCAATGGACAAGCTAATGCTCTCCAAATGACAAAGGAAAATTCACAAATAATCAAAATCCATTTCCATTCCTCATGACATATTTTCATAGCCCTCCTAAGGTCCTCCAAGGTCGAATTCATTCCCATAGGCTTCATCCACCTCATCCTTGATGTTTAGTAACCTCCATGCCACTTGGTCTTCTCCTCAGCGCTTCATCTTCCACCAAATTCGAATGGTTGCCACCTAGTACCAATTGCGTCGTCTTGGAGACTATTTTTAGCCCTGACATGTCAGATTGTCATAGGTCTGCAATCAGGTATGACTTGTCATAGAATCTTCCATCATTGTTGTCATAAAGCGTAGGTAATCTAGCTCCACATGGCACCTAGTTTCTTCCTAGACTCTTCCTCTTCTATGGGGAGTTACTCCTCCTCACCCATTCGAACCCTTGGGATCATGATATGTCATTTGATGCCTCTTCACCTTCCAAGAGCATTCCATCACTCATAATTTCGAATTTGGGGTTAATTCATGACATGTGTAAGGAAGCATCTAGCCACCCAAGGCCCCATGGACCTCCAAATGTCCTTATGAAGCGATGCCACTTTATTTTCTCCATATTTATTATTTGTATGACCCAAATTAATGTGTAAATGATAAGCTAAGGTTATCTTGGGTCCCATAGCTCCCTTATTACAATATTTAATGCCTCCTCTCCCAACCTAGGGAACTAGTAGGTGGGTGAACAATGTCAACTAGTAGACCTATTGGAATGGGGACATGACAATCCTCCCCAATTCCAAGTTTGATGCTGCGAAATTTGTTAGGCCATTCCAATTGATAGGCCACTTCTCCAACTTTTCGAATCACTTTGTAGGGACCATAAAATCTTGTTTTGAGCTTTTCTGAACCTTTACCTTTTATGGTGGTTTGTTTGTAGGGCTGCAACCTCAAATACACCAATTCATTCGTTTGGATTTGTCTCTCCATTCTATGTTGGTCTGCATATTGTTTCTGTTGATTTTGAGCAACCTGCAAGTTTTCTCTCAAAACCTTCAAAATTTCTTGACTTTCTTCAATCTAATCCTTAGCCTTTGGATCTCTACTATCACAAAAAATGTGGTCAATCAAATTGTATGGATCATAACCATCAAGTGCTTTAAAAGGAGACATGCCAATGGACATATGGAAAGTAGTATTGTAACAAAACTCACCAAAATGCAACCATTTTATCCATTTTTCTGTTGCCCACTAACATAGTTCCTCAAGTAGCCTTCCAATCACTGATTCACCCTCTCTATTTGGCCATCAGTTTGGGGATGATAGCTTGTGCTAGGTGTCAAAATTTTCCCCACCATTTTGAAGAGTTCTTGTCACTAAAAAATATGCTATCTCTGTCACTGACAATGCTCTTAGGAATCCCATGCAATCTGAAAATTTATTTAAAAAATAGTTCATCCACTTGTGCATCAGTGAAAGTGGTAGTAACAACAAATAAATGAGAAAATTAGTGAGTCTATCCACCACCACAAATATGCAATCCTTACCAAATACTTTGGGAAAACCAATGATGAAGTCCATGGAAATGCTCTCCCGTTTTTGTGTTGGAATTGGCAAGGGATGTAAGAGACCAGCTGGATGAGTGTGATCCACTTTATTTTATTGACATGTGGGGCATTCATTAACATACTTCAGAACATCAGCCTTCAACCCTTTCCATGCAAATCTTTCCCTCAACATTCGATATGTGTTGAAGAAATTGGGGTGACATGCTAGAGGAGAATCATGAGCTTTTTTAAAATTTCCTCCTTCAAACTCAAATTAGGGACCAGATAGATTCTACCTTTGCAGTAGATGATTCCTTCCAACACCTTATACCTATCATCATGGTTATTCCCATCAAAAATTTCACAAGAAAATTTATCTTTGGCATACTCTACTTCTAATATGGCTTTCCAATTTTCTGCTACATCCATTTAAGAAATAGAAGGTCTTCTAGATAAGGCATCAGCTACCACATTATTTTTCCCCTTTACATATTCAATATCAAAGTAAAATGCTTGAATCTTACTCACCCACTTTTCTTGCCTTTCATTTAAATCCTTTTGAGTGAGGAAGTACCTTAAGCTGTTATGGTTAGTTTTGACTACAAATTTGTTTCCCACCAAGTATTGTCTAAACTTGATCAAAGCATGCATGATGGCCAACATTTCTTTATCACAAATGGAGTAAAGCCTCTCATGTGGTTGTAGCTTCCTACTCTCAAAATCTATTGGGTGTTGTCCTTGTTTTAGGACTGCTCCAATGCCTTCTCCTGATGCATTACATTCCAAGACAAATGGTTCAGAAAAAACAGGGAAGGCTAGAATAGGACAATTGCTTATTACCTACTGCATTCTTTGGAAAGATTTTTTCGCCCCTTCATGCCATTGGAAAGCATCTTTCTTTGTCAAATCAGTGAGAGGATAAGTGAGTTGGGAGAACCCCTTCACAAACTTTCTATAATAGGTGCAAATTCCAATGAATCCTCTTAATTCAGTGAGACTTTTGGGATGAGACCACTCTAAAATGGCTCTTATTTTCTCCATATCCACCTTCACGCCATCTTGACCAATGATGTGTCTAAGATACAAGAGATCTGTCAAACCAAAATCCCATTTTGACAGTTTAGCAAACAAAGATTGATCATGCAGAATTTTGAATACCTCTTCTAGATGATGCAAATGTTCCTTCCAAGTTTTACTATAAATAAGAATGTCATCAAAGAAAACATGTACAAACTTACGATGTTGCTTCTGGAAGATGTTGTTCATGCATGATTGGAATGTGGCTGGTGTATTTGTCAAGCCAAAGGCAATGGCAACAAACTCAAAGTGACCATGGTGGTATCTGAAAGCAATCTTTGGTATCTCTTCTTCTCTCATTCGAATTTGATGATAACCAAATCTAAGGTCAATCTTTGAGAAGAACTTGGTGTTAGTTTTTGATAGCTCGGTGGCACTCCTGCATCAGGTGCCTAGGTGCACGGGTTATTAACTTGGAGTCTCATTTATATTCTTAAAGTGACTTTAGTAATGTGTTTTTTTATTAAAGTACATTTTTGATGTGACTTTATGATTTAAAAGTGAGTTTC
>LPNX010851587.1:1089695-1121876 GCA_001517045.1 Pseudotsuga menziesii
ACATAGATAGTGGAGCAGCACGCCATATTACGGGGATACGAGCAGTGTTCCGAGAGTTGACAGATCATGACAGAGTTATACTGACTGAGGATGGGTATGCCGGCACCCATGCAGTAGAAGGAGTTGGAAAAGTCCTATTCCAACTCGAGTCTGGTGGTTATCTGGAGGTTGGCGATGTGTTGTTTGTTCCAAAGCTGAAGAGGAACTTGGTCTTAGTTTCAGCTTTGGAGGATGACGGATATGTGGTTCTTCATGTGAGTGGGCATGCTTATATATATCCGGTGAGTGGGGGCCTGGGTGCAGCGAGTCTGCTTGGCATCTGTGATGGCCGGATGTACCGAGTTTTGGGGCATTCGGTGGATGGTGAGCCTGGTGAGAGATCAGACTCAGTGGCAGCAGCAGTGGCTGTCAGTGTGGAGGATTCATCCAACTCTGTGAGGAAACAGAGTTGGTATGATATGGTTCTTCAGGATGAGCAAGAGAGTGAGGAGAACTCTCAGTTCAGAGTTGTCAGACGGAGACCTTCAGTAGTTGTTCCAGTGCAGAGATCCGATAGGCATTCAGATTCAGAGGGAGCTTCAGTTATTGGAGGGAGAGATCCAGGTGGAGCTGATGACAGTAGTACCTCCCTCGCTAAGAGGGAGTGTTAGTTTTTGATAGCTCGGTGGCACTCCTCCATCAGGTGCCTAGGTGCAGGGGTCATTAACTTGGAGTCTCATTTATATTCTTAAAGTGACTTTAGTAATGTGTTTTTTTATTAAAGTACATTTTTGATGTGGCTTTATGATTTAAAAGTGAGTTTCACTTTATTATGTTTTTAAAGTGACTTTAAGTCATAAAGTGTACTTTTAAATATTTAGGGTGATGTGACTTTTCAAAAAGAAAAATTTATTGTAAAGTTCACTTAGGAGATTTAAGTGAGTGAAAGATTAGATCCCAACCATAGATCTCTTGGCCAAGATCTAATCTCGACCGTTGAAGGTGAAAAGTCATGAGAATAACCCTAATAGGGTAAATAAAAGTGCTGAGACTTCATTTTGGCACATATCCAAAAGAGAGTTTTGGTGAGAAAAGGAAGAGGCTCGATTTTCAAGAAGAGAGAGCTATTTCCTTGTGGGCACAAATTTCAAGAGAGGTATTTTGGAGCAGTGGAGCTGAGATAGAAGACAAGAAGGGCGCTTTTCCAGATGAGAAGAGGGGCACGCACTTCCAGAATGACTGCTGAGTTAAATGCAGTTTGTACAGCATTGAAAGGGGCACACTTTTGAAGGTAGAAAGTGAACACGCTTCCCAAGAAAAATCAGACATTAATACTGGTCGTACAACTGCTGTTGAAGGTGGTCGTACTGCTGTAGAGTGGTGTTCGTACTGTCATATGTTGGCATAGATACCGAGGAAGAGTTTTTGTTGCTGAAACTGGAGTAGTTAGCTGCTGAGAGAGGTCGTACAGTGTACCTGTACAGTACAGCAGTAGTGCTGAAGTAGTGGGTGCACAGAAATCGTGGTACATTGCTGAGATAAAGACAGAGAGAGGGCTGTACAGTGTAGTGGGCACTGGTTCCAAAGTTTGGTGTTGTTTTCGAGCTCTTGGACTGTGGTACTTGTGAGATAAGTACTGTGAAATTAATGCTGAATATTTAGTGCTGTACATTTTCATGTAAAACTTTCTTCTGAAGCTCCACAATAAAATTACTCTCTTGCTGGTTTTCCCCAAAGTGTGGGGTTTTTCCAGGGTCTAATTTGACCAAAAATACTGTTCTTTAAATGTGTTACAGTCTGCTGCTATTTATGTTTTTCCGCTGCTAAATGTGCTTTATAAACAGTATATCAGCCTACAGGATAGTTCCATTGAATGGTTAATTAATGTGCTTGATTGTGGTTTACTGTTGAGGTCTGATATTGATGGTTTATGAAGTGATTGACAAAATCTGTAAGTGAACAGAGGTCTGATTTTTAACACTTGGCCCCATGGAGCTCATACACGAGGTCATCAATTCTTGGGATGGGGTATCTATTATTTATTGTCTTCTTGTTTAATGATCTGAAATCAATGCACATTCTCAAGGTTCCATCTTTCTTTTTTACCATAACAACTGAAGAAGCAAATGGGCTAGAGCTGGGCCTTATGAGACCCAACTCCAAGAGTTATTTAATGGCCTCTTCAATATCATCTTGAATCCTTTTGGGGTGCCTATAGGGATGCATTTTGATAGGTTGTGTTCTTATCTCTAACTCAATGAGATGCTCAACATCTCTATCTTGTGGTCTTCCTGGGGGAAGGTCTCCAAAAACCTTCTCATACGGAATCAATAGTTGCTCTATCTCCTTAGGATGCTTGGCAATGTTCAAGTGAGGTTTTGGAGATGTAATTAAACATTCAGCAGCCCATTCTATATCTCCATGCCTCAAGATAGTCCTCATGTTGTGGGAGGACACCACTTGATTTGGGTAAGTGTGCATTCCCCTCAACAAGATGGGGTTCCCTTCTGAATTTTTGAACCTTATTTCAGGGACTTGATAATTCACTGTATGCTCCCCTAACGAATACATCCACTGTACTCCCAAAACCACATTTGTATCAGCCACATTCACTACCTAAAAATTGTCAGTGATAGTATGATTTCCTAGAGTAACTTGAAGCTTTGGAGTCCATTTAGTGTAGTCCATAGAATTGTTACCTGGAATGATGACTATGAAACCATCAAAAGTTTCAGCTTTTAACTTTCTCCTCTCCACCAAGGTTGCATCTATGAATATGTGAGTGGCTCCACCATCCACTAGAACAGTGACCTTTTGGCCTTGTATGCTGCGCTTGAGCCTTAAGGTATGGAATCTAGGTACACACAAGAGGGCTGCAATTTTCCTTGTATCAGGAGTGGATTCTTCTTCTTCTGTTGTTTGATACCCTTCTTCTTGGGTTGTAAGTTGTGCTTCCTCCTCCTCCTCTTCATCATCTTCATAAAATACTTCAATGTAGTGTACCTTCCCCCTAGCACATCTATGTCCTGGGACCCAAAGTTGTTGGCATGTAAAACATAGCTTCTTTCTTCTAAGATCTTATTTGCTTGGTCCTCCTTTATTTTCTTTGGTAGAGGAGTCATTTTGCCATTGTTTCTTACCTTCCTTGAACTTGGAAGGTAAATTTGGCTTAGGAGGGTATTTGGTTCTTGGCAACACATTCTGCAAATCCCTTGTCAAATTCAAGGAATCCTTCAATGTGGCTGGCTTGTGGGATTTCACTATCCCTCTCAAAGATTCTATCAATCCTTCAGTAAACAATAAAACCAACCTATCCATAGATACATCAGAAACCATTACTGAAAGCTTTTCAAATTCTAACATATATGCTTCAGGAGTTCCTACTTGCTTCAATTGCGCTAGTTCTTTGAAAGGAAGTTCATGGTCTTTCCTCTCAAATCTCCTCATCAATGCATTGGAGAAATCCTCATAAGATAAAATATGATCATGTCCCAAGGTTCTAAGACCATGGAACCACCAATCACTAGCTTCCCCTTCAAGATGCAGAATGGTCATTTTCAATGCATCTTATTCAACCATAGGATTTAATTGGAAATATAGACTTAATTTTTGCAACCAAGCACTAGCAGACATTTGTGAGGAACCATCAAAGGAAGGAATGGTTACTTTTCTCGTGGTGTATTTTAATTCATGATTAATATGAGATGCCCTATTCCCATTTCCTCCTTGCTTGAACTGAAGAGAAGCTCTAATGAACAGATCAAAAAGTAGGACTTTCCTACATTCATCACTTAATTGTTGTCAATCATTTGTTGCTTCTCTAACATCCTAGGTGGTGTAAGGGCCTTCTTTGGACTCTAAAAACTTAATTATTGCAGGTCCATTCTGATTTTTGAACTGATGAGGTCTATTATGAGGTCCAGTCTTCGAAAAAATGGTTTCTCCATTGGTCTTCTTCTCATCATGAGGTGAACTACTACTACTCCTTGATGTTGACTAGCCCCCAAGTTGGCTAGCAAACAATCCGAACCCTTGCATAAAGTGTTTGGACATCCCTTCAAGGGATTATTTAATGAATGTATTAAGGTCCTCATTATTTTCTTTCTCATCCATATCTCTTAGTTCTAGTTTTTCCTTAATCTCCTTGTAAAAAGAACTAACTTCACCACCTTCTTCCCTTTCATTGTAAAGGTCTTCAGTTTCAGTTTTTAATGGAGGGAGGTCATAATAAAAACACATGAATAGAGACCTCTATCATGTGCCAATATCATGCTCTGATACCACTTGTAATGTCCCAACTCGAAAATTCCCAACAAAGGCAGAATTTTGGAAAATTTGTCTTAACTAATTTTGACTCTAGGAGATTCGAATGGCTCAAGAGGGTCTCGAATTTGGTAGGGACTGAGGTGGGGAGTCTTAGGACTCTTCAATTGACTCTCTGATATTTTTAGGATAGGTCATAGACATATGCAACTCGATTTGGGCATGATGGCAAAAGGGAAAAGTTACTAGCAATTTATGATGCAATTCCCCCTAGGGTGTGGGCATAAATGGCTCTCCAACTTCTATGCAACCCTACCAAAATTTAGAACAGAGTATGGGGACTGTAATTAGACTTCATTTACTGTCATTTGGTGTGGTTAAGAGTTCTACAACATAGGATTAAAGCTTCATATTCAAATGCATAATTTCAGTGATATTTGCTTAAGGGAAACGACACATAAAAGCTCAACTTCGACTCATAAATGGTGCATATAATTGTTCAAAACAGAGCAAGATGAATATAGAACATTGAAATCATTTCAATATCTCACTAAAAACATATAACATTGACCCAAGTCGCAATATACATCATATATACAGTCTCCATTGAAAGGGAAAATCATCACGTGGAAACTAGTCACAATAAAGTTTGGAAATGTGGACATTTTCATATGTATTTCTTAAGAAAACAACTTACAAAGAATATGAAAGACATATTACAGAGCCATGAATCATTGACCCATGCTTGGGCATCAATTGAACTCAATGGGGCACAACCACCATTCACACAAGTGTGCCTTAATAGAAAAACATGGAAATATGGAAGTGGAAATTGAGAGAATGGGAGGAGAGATGGGTCACGAACAGTAGAAGCCTCCTATCTGCAGCAAAAAATCCATGAAGCTCTAAATGAGAGGTTTGACACCACCACCCATGGAATTCTAGCCAGAGATTTTTATATGGTCTTATCTCAGTCAAAGAAAAAGGGAAAGCACCTATCTCCAAGATTCAATTAGAGAAATTATATGATTATTGATTAGGATCTATATGACCCAAAACACATGAGGAATGTTTACTTGGATAAACAAGAGACTTGGCCCAGATCATATCCATGAATCGTTGGACAAGTTTCTTATGCAAAGCTCTTTCCTTTTGGATACTCGCCAAAAATCCTCTCATATTCTTGACTCCAACACCTCATACCATAAGCTCATTTCTCTCTACTTCTCCCTATGAGATTTTGAACTAGTGGATCTAGAAGCTAAATGGAGAAGTAATATATTTAGGAATCCATAGGGGAGAAAAAAATTCAAGTAAAGATCTAAACAATGTAATAGTTATTAATCAACTGAATGCTCAAATAAAGTACATGAATAAATGCTTGATCAATGAGATGCAAGCCTTCATATATAGGTAACCAAACTAGGTTTAATTTCCTACACAAACATAAAAGCTAGTGAAACAAGCATAATAACTAGTGAAACTTAAGAGAAAAATAACCAAAATGATCAAGTCCTCCTAAGGAAGTAACTGTCTTGATCATGCAATAGTTGTTAGGGTTTAACTAGGCTTAGAACAACCAATTGAGGTGTTTTGTGCCTAATTTTAGACAAGTGCACCCTCTTAGAGAGTAAACTTGGCCATACATGAGTGGTTAAGATTAACTAGCCCTAGAATTGCCTCATGAAGTAGTTAACACAATTATGTATGTGAAAGTAAGTCTACTAGCTCAAATTAGCCCACTAAGGTGCAATAGGTAATTAAATCGTCCAAAATAGAACACCAGGGTGCATTAGTCAATTAACTAAGCCATAACTACTAACTTAAGTGCACAAAACCCTAAAAAAGAGGAGAAACTCATGCAAGAGTACCCCAATCCATAAAAAGAAGGTTAACTAGCAGTAAGGGTGCGTTTTACCCTAAAAAGGGGGGTTTAACAATGCAAATGTGTCCTTGACCCTAAAAACAAAGGGAGAACTCTAGTAGCACTCTTGTCCCCAAGAAATGCAAAAGATATACATATATATGTGTATGTACACCAACACACCCCCTTAAGCCTAACTTAGGTGAGTATGATTTATATATAATTGGATCTCGACAATATGAAGCCATGTTCGGTACCAGAGTACATAAAAATATCCTAAAAGTGAGATAAGAGAGAAACCCTAACAAGAAACTCCAACCCGAAACCAAAAAAAAGAGACGATAATGTTGAGAAGGCTAGGCAACTTTATCTATAGTGCAAATCTCCTTCACTCCCATGTAAGCTCGCAACTTGGTAAATGTATTCTCTGTGAAGGACTTGGTGAAATTGATTAGTTTGGAGCTTCAAAGAGAAAATATTCTAGAATAGGAAGAAGACACTTGGAGGCTTAAAAGCATAGCAATTTGGGTCAAACAAGGTGAGAAAAACACAAAAATTTTCCAAAGTTTTGCTACACATCGAAAGATTACTAATTCTATTTGGGAATTGAGAAACAGTGAAGGGGATCTCTTGATTGATCAAAATGCATTAAAGGGGGAGTTATCTCACATTTCAATAATATTTATAAGTAAGATTCCAAAAACAATATGAAAGGTTAGTTGAAGGTACTAAAATTGTTTCCAAGATTTTTCAATCCAAAAGAAGGAAAGAAAGTCAGTAAGGCGTATAAAGTTGAAGAAATTAAGGATGTGCTAAAAAAAATTGTTCAAGACAAAATCCCAAGGCCCGCTGGGTGGACAGATGAATTATTTCTTCATTTTTTTGAAATTGTGGGACAGGATTTACATAGGGCTATTTTAGAGTCCAAGAGTAGGGAGTACATTTCATAAAATTTGAATACCAACTTTCATCACCTTCAACCCCAAAAAGGATAGACCTAAGTCTTTCAATGACTTCAGGCCCATATCACTGTGCAACTTGGTATACAAAGCATTATCAATATTTCCAATAGAATTAAGCCTGCCTTGGAGAAATTCATATCTCTTGAGCAATTCGGTTTTCTCTCAAATCGACAAATATAGGATGTGATTGGAGTTGCTCAAGAATTCCTTCCTTCTGTTAAAATAAAGAATATGCAAGCTTTTATTTTGAAAATGGATTTAATCAAAGCATAGGATAGTGTGGAATAGTCTTTAATCAGGTTTGTTATGATTTAGATTAGACTTCCAGTGGAGGTGACACACTAGATCATGGGTTGTACTTGTTCGACTTCCTTTGTGATTCCTATTAACAGGTCCCTGAATCTTTTTTTCTTCTAGCAGCATGGGTTTGAGGTAGGGATGCCCATTGTCCCCATTATTGTTTCTTCTGGTCATTGAAGGACTAAGCATGCTCTTAGATAATGCATAGAAGGAATTGAAGATAAAAGGTATTAATATCTCTCGGTCCCTTTCAATTTCTCATTTACTCTTTGTAGATGATGTACTCCTTTTCGGGAATGGTTCTATAGAGGAATGGAAAAACTTTAGAGTCATTATCGATATTTTTTGTAAGGAAACAAGGATGGCTATTAGTATGGATAAATCTATGTTCTTATATAACCGCACTGAAGTAGGGGTTTATGAGAAAATTCAAAGGATTTTTCCATATATAATGGAGAAACTTGATTTGGGTTTTAAGTATCTCAGTTCTTACTTGAAACCGAACTGCTATGGAAAAGAGGACTAGAAATGGATTTTGCAAAAAGGTGGATAGAAAAATAAAAAATTGGATCTATCATTGGTTATCCATTGAAGGTAGGCTTGTATTAGTGAATTTAGTCTTTCAAAGCCTTCCTATATATTGGTTTTCACTAACATTTGTTCGTGTTTCAATTATCAACAATATTTGAAAGAAGATTTTTCAATTCTTATGGTCAAGTAGTACACGGAATTCAAAATTTCATTAGTCATCATGGGAAATTCGATCTCTACCCAAACGTTCAAGAGGATGGGGAATCAAGAGATTGGACTAGTTTAGTTAGGTTTTATGTGCTAAAAGTCTATGGAAGAGTTTATTTGGAGTTGGCATGTGGAGTAAAACGATCAAGGAAAAATATGTAAAAGCCTCACCAATTCTGCGATGGATTCAACAGCAGAAATTGAATGCTTATAATGCTTCCATTATCTGGAAAGGCCTCCTTAAAACCTTTCCATTTCTTGGTAATTGGCTTATCTAGAGAGTCGATAATGATTCTCATATTTTTCTTGGCATAGATCCATTTGTTGGGGCTATTGAAGATTACAGGATTTCCAAGATATTGTTAGCACAACTTCATAATAAAAATATTCTTGTATTGGCACAGGTCAAGAGGGATTTAAATTATGACTTATCTTTACCATATTAGTACCATGCTAGAGAATTAGGGCTATCTAAAGAGGTGGAGGAAGAGTGGAATAATTTCACTATGATTTTGAACAAAGACAAAATTACACTGTCTGAAGAATTCGATTCTTTAGTATGGGATTGGGGTAATGCCAATGGGGCTCTATCAACACAAAAATCCCATGAGGCTATTGTCTCTCAGGAGGTGTCCTAAATTCAAATTGGTGGTATGTGAAATTATGGCAGAGGCAGATTCCGTTAAAAATTAAGTGCTTCATGTGGTTGCACATAGAAAATAAAATACTCACTTGGCATAAACTTACCAAGGGTGGATTTGTTGGACCGAGAAAATGTGTATTACGTCAATTGGAGATGGAGAATGTTTTCATATATTTACTCAATTCCCTTTTCTCAGATTGGTTTTGCAGGAATTGAGGAGGGAGATTAAGCATGATGATGAATAGTTCAATCGAAGTATCCTTGATTGTATTTTGAAATGGTTCCATTCAAAAGTAAATTTAAAGACTTGCCTTTGTTTACTATATGAGAGGTATGGAGAGCTAGGAATCGATGTATATTTGACGACGTCAAGCCTTCTAGTTATCATGTTTGTACCAGAGTGCTTTGTTCTCTTAATGGATTTTCAACTTGCAAGCATAATATGAAGCTCAAAGTTCTTAGAAGACCATTTATAGAAGAAGATATATCTACAGGTTGTTTTAACGATGTTGATAAAGATGGCTTATGTGGAGCAAGGATGATACTAAATGTCAAAAAAGATAATCATATATAGTTGAGGATGGGTGTTGGCAACGACAACAATACTGGCAAAACTTATAACACTATGGGGTTTATTGCGGTTCAATAAGAAAAGAGGCATTTTTATAATCAAGATTTTGGTGATTCCAGGGTTGCAATATATTGGGAAACAAGCCATTCAAAGACGTGTTCTATTCATTCGGATCATTGGGTCTAAAGGATTCATAACTTGATCGATGGTCTTGTTGAGATATCATTTGATCATATACCAGGAATTAAATATGCAAGCATATATTCTCTCAAAGAAAGTTATTGGTCCAATGGATGGATACATTTTCTTTGAAGAATTTTCTTCAAATATGTAGGTAGATTCGAGGTCTTTGTATGTTTTTTACGAGGTAACCTCTAAAGTTTTAGCTAGCAGTTTTGTTGTATGTACCGTTGAAGATTGGAACCAACTACACTAGTTTTGGAAAGGATTTTTGTTACAAGCTTTGAAGTTGGTAGGTAGTCTATTAGTATGACCAACTTCTTGGTATGCTTTCTTGACTGATAGTTGGACTATGATCAAAAGGTTGATTTTGTATGGGGCACATATAACTTTGATTTCATTCAAATAACAAGTTACAACTTTTTCGATTTTGAAAATAACGGGACTTGGTGAAGATGGTTGCAATCTGTTATGTGGATTAACATTATTGCATATCAATGACTTGATCATGAATCAACCCCCTAATGAGATGCATGCGAATTCCAATGTGTTTGGTCCTCTACTAATGAACTGTTTCTCTGAAAATATATAAAGTACTTTTATCGTCACAAAAGGTGATAATCGAGCAATGATATTGAATACCAAACTCAATGAAAATATGTTGCAACCAAATGTCTATGTGTTGTTGCATTCACTACACCTTTGTACTATGCCTTTGTTATCAATAAATCAATGGATGACAACTTTCTTGACCAACAAATATGTCCTAAGCCAAAATTGAAAACATCACCAAAAGTGGACTTTTGATTAAATCCATTGCCAACCTAATTAGAATGTGTGTACCCAACTAGATCAAGAGAGCATTTTGCTACATAATGTATCCCAAAACTGTGAGTACCCTTAACATAATGGAGAATTATCTTTACAACTTTCCAATGCAGCTCATGAGATTCCTGCATGTAACTAGAAACTACTCCAACAACATAAGGGATGTCTGGTCTAGTGTGGGTGAGAGAAAGTAGACTCTCAACCCAATTTACATACCTTGTCATGTCCACTAAAGGTATGTTACTGCAATCCTAAAGCTCTACCTCGAAAAGAAAAGGTGAAGTAACTAATTTGCAACCAATCATCTGAAATCTAGTGAGAAGATCTTGTGCATACTTAGATTATGCCATCTTGACTTTTGAATGAGACTAGGTGATTTCAAGACCAAGAAAGTAATGCAATAGTTCAAAATCACTCATGGAAAATTTGTCATGCAAGGTAGATTTAATTGTAGCAATGGATGATGATGAACTCCATGTGATCAATAAGTCACCTACATACATAACTATCAATAAAAGAGAGATAAACTATCGAAGCATGTACACCTTAGGATCTAAATGACAACGATAGAAACCATGGGACAATAAGGATTCCATCTCTACGTACCAAGCTCATGGTGCCTGCTTGAGGTCATACAAATATTTATGCAATTTATAGACTATAGATGAATATTGGACATATCTCGATGGTTGTTCCATGTATATCTCTTTCATAAGAACATTGTGAAGAAATGCACTCTTCACATCCATATGATGAAGCTCCTAATGTTGAGATGTTGCAATGGTGAGCACAATTCAAATGGAATCCATCTTTGCAACTAATGCAAAGGTCTCACTGTAGTCTATGCCATGTACCTATTAGAATCCTTTTGTTATAAGTTAGGTTCTTATACTGACTAATAAGTCCATATGTTGCCATCTTTGTTCAATAAATCCATTTGCACCAAACAAGTTTCCTCCCGAAAGGAAGAGGAACCAACTTCCAAGTTTGATTTTTTATGAGAGACTAATACTCCTTATCCATGGCAACCTCCCAATGTGTATTACAAGTAGCCTTTACATAAGACTGTGGATCTATAGAAATGACCATGTAACAATGTGTGGGGATCTAAGGCTCGATAGTAGTAAGTGCTTGTGGAGCGCCATGAAAGTGTGATAGAGTCCTCTGTGGATTTGATGGATCTCCAACTATCTCACTTGCAAATTGGAGAGTTTGGTGTGCCCAAAGTGATTTGGGTTATGGACCTACACCAATATGTTCATCACTATGAGCAACCTATGCTTCTTCATTGATATTTGAAATCTCATTTGCATTTGAAATTTCATAGAAGGAAACTAAAGAAGTATCGGTAAGTTCTGCTTCAACTAGAACTAGTGGATCGGTAATAGGACCTTCTACATGCAAGGGGTCTTCATTGTGTCAGAAGTTGTTTTAGTTGATCTTTCTACTTCCTCATGCAATGGTGTTCTATATGATTGGGTTTTGTTGCAATAAGAACATATGATCTTGTTTTTCTCGATGTTCCAAGCTTTGGAGGAGGAGGTCTCTTACGTAGATCTTGGATTTTGTTCCTGTTTTCCTCTGTTTTGTTGCTTTTGTTTGTTATTGTTCTTGTTGCCTTGATTTGCAACAAGGGAATGTGCCTTTGATGACTTCAAGGAACCCATTTGAACAAGCTTATCTTTCTCATGGGTAAGAAAGGTAGCAAAAGCATCAAAATTAGGAGTCTTCCAAACAACTCCAAGTGCTAATTGTGTAGCATGGTAGGTAGAAACAAACACTAAGTATTAAGAACCCAATTTGGATAGGATTAAGAGAACTAGTTGCTAATCCTTTTTGTCTACTCCACATAACTTGAGCTGTAACAAAAATTATTTAATTTTTGTGAAGAAGTCTCGGATAGTATAAAAGTTGCTCGAGCTCAAACTAATGAGCTCATTCTCCCGGAGATGTCCTCTCATCTCATCCTACTTCCCAAAGAGTCCTCCCAGTATAGTTCACACTTCATTAGGATATTTTGCATCTTCGATGTGATATAGGAGATCGGGATAAACCAAAAGACATATAAATCCAAAAGCTTCATCCATCTGAGTTAACCATTTTTCATTTTTCAAAGCGTAATTTGGTTCAATTTCTATTCCACTTGTGATCCTATAGAGGCCCTTATTGCACAATAGAATCACAAAAATAGGCTTCCACTCATGGTCGTTAAATGGAGTAAGGATTTTCTAGGTAGATTGATCCATCCTAACTTATGCACCATAAGCTCTGTCTTCCATCTACAAACTCGTAAAACAACTTCCTTAGAATCAACAAAGCTCTGATACCATGTAAGATTTTAGACCAATGGATATTGAAGCTAAATGAAGAAATTATTACAATTAGCAGTGCATATAAGAAAAACGAATTAAAGTAAAGACCCAAACAATATAACCTTTATTAACCAATTGAATGCTCAAATAGAGTACATGAATTAATTCTTAATCAATGAGATGCAAGCCTTCACATAAAGGTAACCAAGTTAGGATTCATTACATGCACATGCATAATAGCTAGTGAAACTCAAGAGCAAAATAGCCCTAAAGGAACAAGTGTACCCCCTTTAAAGAGTAAACTTCGTCATGCATGAGTAGCTAGGGTTAACTCACCCTAACACTGCCTCATGAGGTAGTTAACTCAATTATACATGTGAAACAAAAGTTTAACTAGCCCAAATTATACCAGTAGGGTGCATTAGGTAGTTAATTGAGCCAAAATAGCCCACTAGGGAACATTAGTTAGTTAATTAAACCATAATTGCTAGTTCAAGTGCACAAAACCCTAAAAAAGGGGGTAACTCATGCAAGAGCCACCTAATTCATAGAAAAGGGGGTTGACTAGTTATGAGGGCACATTTGACCCTAAAAAAGGGATTTTAACCATGCAAGTGCACCCTTAACCCTAAAAACAGGAAAAGAACTCTAGTAGGAGCACTCTTGTCGCTTAAAAATGCAAAAGAGATGCAATTAGATGTGTATGGACAACAACACTCTGATGTCAAGTAGTATGGTCATATCCCTTCCTGATTCAATCCTATCTGGCTCCAATATCCTCTAGCCTATCAAATTATTAAATAGGTTTGGACTCTTGATTGGTGGTTCTCCCTCTCTTGTTTAGAAGTAAAATACTAAATCCCTTATATTCAAGCTAAAACATTAGGCAAAACACTCCTTAGTGATTCCTACTATAGATCATGAAGCTACTCAAATTACCCATCTCTTTGTTATTCAACTTGAAATGGAAACCCAAGACATAAATCAAAAGCTTCTAGAACAACAAAGAGAAATACCAAACAAATTCCATCAAGCGTGTAGAAATGAGGAATATTAGTGGCTAAAATTGTTGATTATTTGGTTATAGGAAGGGCACCTCAACACAAAATACTTCCAAAAGCAAGTGCAATCCCAACAAGCATGGAATCGCATCCAAGAGATAGAGTTGGATGATGGCATTCAAACAAGCAACGTTGACACTTGGCTAGAAGTAGTTCATAATCACTTCAAGCCTCTTTACACAAAAGAAACCCCAAGTGTCGAAGGCGTGTAACACATGCTCCAAGTAATCTCCTCCTTAGTATCTGCATTAGATAATAGATTCCTTGCAAAAAGGATACGAAAATATGAAATTATCAAAGTGATATGGGACCTTGATTCATACAAAGCACTTGGGCTCAATGGCTTCATCATTCACTTGTATCATGCTTAGAGGAAAATAATCAAGCATGATATATGTTGGATGTTAAATGGAACTAAGAAGAAGCTTAAAGTCGAGGGGGAGGGGGGTAGTTCCTCTTCCTTGGCTCTTATTCCAAAAATATCAACCCAACAAAGATTTCTACATTCCAACTTGTTCTTGGTAAGTAAGAGGGACTAAATGCTCTTCTTCCACACTTGTTCTTGGTAAGTAAGAGGGACTCATTAAACGAGGCACATAAATGACAATTTCATCCTGGTATAGGAAGCAATGCATTCAGGTTGGATCAATAAGGAGAAAAGTATGGTCATAAATCTCAATATGGAGAATGCATGTGATAAGGAAAGACAATGTTCTTTTTTTATCATTTCAGTTCTTCAAGGAATCAAGAGGTCTAAGAGAAGGTTACTCATTATCTCCCTCACTGGCAAAATCGATTGATCAAAGGATTGAAGTTGATTGAGTTAGTGGCCTCCTTCTTGAGGTGAAAATAGTTAGAGGGGCCTAAGAAATCAACCACTCACAGTTTGTTGATGATATTTCTACTAGGTGGAGCCTTAGTGATCATAGCTTGGAAATCACACGAGGCAAGGCAAAAAAAAAATCATCTAGTCAACTACCATGTAGTCCAATCCCCATTTAAGAGGGGTTGTATGCAAATTAGAGATCCAATTATAACAAATTAGGCCATGAAAGCTAAGTGGTTGTCAGGATTTGTGTCTAGCAAGACAACCTAATAGAAAGAAGTACTCAATATTAAATATTTCAAAAAAAATCATTTAAGAAACTTAAATGATCTCTTGCCAGTAGTAATAAGATCCCTTATCTAGCGACTTTGCAAATTTGTGACCCCTCTCATTTAGAATCATATGTCATGGATCAAGGAAAATGGTAAGCATATAAGACTCTAGGAAGATAAAATCTTGGGTCATCCTCCCATGCTTCAAGATGCATCCCTCTAAGAGGCAAAAGATTGGTTAACAAGGTATATCGACTATTTTTTATTTATCTAAATGGGAAAAATCAAGGTTAGTTAATGGATCATCTAGAAGCATTTACATCCTCCCTAAAAGCATTAACAGAACAATTGGGAAAGGCTTTGTCATGTCTAAAAGGAGAAACTCCTTGAATAAAAGGACAAAATATTCACAAGGATGGGATCCTCAAAGTGGTATGTATTTTGTAATCCTTGGATACTCCAGAAAAATAGTCGAGCAAGAACCACCCGCTCAATGCAATCTAACTAGAGGAGAGGTCGTTTGCCTAAGATTCATTTTGTTATTTGGTTGCCAGCCCACAACATAATTTTGAATTATGATCATTTTTTTAAGCATGGTTTTCAAGGACTCTACAAATGCCCTACGTGCAAATCCAATGAAGAAACAACAAAGCATATGATCCTTGAATGTAAGTTTTCAAAATATGTGTGGTAAATAACACTAGAGGAATTTGGTAGGGAAACACATCCACCTCAAGACTGGAGGTAGATCTTGGTCTAATGGAGCCATTTTATCCTTGTTCTTTGAGAAAGAATGCTTCGTGATACTACATGGCCCTTCCAAAAAATTTGGCTTGCTAGAAACAATCTCATTTTCAAACAAGAACTCCATGATACTGGAAAAGTGCTAAGGAAAGATAGATTTCTCCTCCATGAAGTGATCAAATCGAATGGCATAGGACCCAAAAATATCTCTAGCCTCGTTGTTGAAGAAAATATTTGGCTATAATATTTACTCCAAGAACAAAATTTCACACAATAAAGCTAAGAAGACCCTCCTCTCATGAGACATGGAAACCTTGAACAAGAGAGATGGACTCCCATCACTAGAAAGTGCCACAATCATTTAATTATATTTTTTTATGGTGCTTCTAAATGAAATCATGGGTTGGCGGGTGTGAGGGGATTCATTTTGAACTCTAAAGGAAATCAATAAATAATTTACGTTTGGGGAATTGGAATTTCCACAAACAATAAAGTGGAGGGCATAGCTCTATTCAAAGGTATCTTAGTCATCAAAACAAGGGTAAGGAGAAATTCATGGTGGGTAATGGTGAGTAGTACAAAGTAAATATCTCCCTAAACAACCTCTCCTAGCTCACTCAATGCAAAGAATACTTCAAGAAGAGTGAAGCTTTGGTAAGATTGAGTTCATCCACATCCTACCACATCAAAACTCAATGGTTTACCATCAATCAAGGGTTGGGTGTTGGATTAATTTTTGGTTTATGTCAAATCAATGGGGTAGCTCCTTTCAACTTCCCCATAGTTTGACACTAGAAATTATGGGATTCTCCTTAAGCACCCCCTTGAAGAAGATCACTTTGATGAATAGACAAGTTTTAATGAACCAACAACATGGCATTACTTGCCTCGTATTCTCGCTTATGCAACACATTAAGAATTACACGGAAATTATGTTTGGTGATCGGTGTGGGTTATATCATTGGGACATGCGTCCCTCATTGCTCATCTTGGGCATATGGTGTTTCATTGTTTCAATTGTGTTATCTCTAGTCATTTTGGGTTTGGCATCTCTGACCAATAAAGGGAGCCCCTCTCCCTTGGCTTTGAGTGTGTGCCCTCGTATTTTTGTTAGGCTTGTTCGTGGCTTGAAATCTCTGTCATCTCAATTTAAATGGTTCATTGCCACTACAGCAAGGGGCGTTTCTTTCTTTGTGAGTTGGATGAATTTAAGAAAGGACTTGAGCAATGTATGAAGGATGTGGGGGAAGCCTGGTATGGTATTGTGAATGCTAGGATCAAGTGGGAAAGGTGGCAGTTGAAGTTTGATGGAAAAATCCCAACGCAACAACAAGCAGTCAAAATTTGAGTTAAAAAACCCAACACGACAACAAGGCTTGAGATAATTGCAACATGGATAGAACAAGACATGTGGTGGACATGTATTTGGCACACTTTTCTCAACCGTGCTCCACAAATTGTGTTATTTCTTAGGTCGATCTCTACATCAACATACTTTACTGCACCCGTGATAATCCTTCATGACATAGAACTACACTTCCGTTTGGATTTTTGTAATGTCCTCGACCCTTATGACAAGGTCAAAGGCTCTAAAATTAGGTTTAAGCACAACAAAATTAGATGAATATAAGGTTAGGACATCTAACCATTAAATGATTAATTAAAGGTCTAACTTAAGAAACATGATTAAGGTTGTGACACTTAATTAAATAATTTGTGACCTTTATTTGAATAATCTCAACACTTAATAAACTCTATCAACATTAACTTCAAGGTCGAAATCACATCTAGTGCATGAATAATGCATCTATAATCATCATACTTAGTGTGATTAAGGTCCTACATTAAATTATTATTCTTTGCAAAGATTATTGAAAACATAGTTTATAATTGTCAAGTATTATGTGGTTAATTGTTTGCGGATTTAATTAGTTTTCAGTGTTGTTCACTGTGTGTTGTCGATGAAGCTAAACACTATGGGAAACACACATCAAGACACATTTGTGGGATGCATCCTACAACCACACCGAAGAATAGCAAACATAAGACATTGACTGCAATCACAACCTTCAAAATCAACTCCCGATGGTTGTCCCCTACAACCATCTCTTACTAAAAATATATATATGATTGGATAGAAGTCACCCTCCAGCCATTGATCACCTTTAAAATATGAATACATTATTCCAAATTCAAATCCGCAACTAAGAACAAATTTGTACATAAAAATATATGCATTCAAATAACAGGTGCGCTCATCTTGGCACCAAAAATTGTTGGACCAAAATGGGCATATCTTGTATCCATAAATCTTTTTTCATTGAATCAAAAGGCAATCATTTATGGAAACATTGTTCCGAGCGCAATGGGATAGGTATCACCACTCATAAATGAGCAGATATGGGTGAACCAGGGCATATGCTTGTGCCCCTCTCAATACCGTGGAGCGACATTCATAGTTTCCGATGAAGAGAAAATGATTAAAAGAAAAAGACAGAGAACAACAACTCTAATCCACAATTTATAACACCCATCCATCCTACATACAAATCTTGACATACAAACATAAACAATTGGATAGCCAAATCAGCCATCAATATTGTACATACAAAATAAAATGTTACAATAAACATGAAAACATGAGAGAAATACTTATCTCTGATATGAGCAACTCACATCAACAAGACGAATTTCCTCCCAAACGTAGACACAATCAAGCCTTCCTCGCTTGAATAGGTCACCCCCGAGCTGAGACCATGGATCCATGGGTAGAGGCTCACTTAGTGTAGCAAATCTCGGAACTACCTCTTCTGAGAACCACAATGCTTCCTGCTACTACTTTCATGTCCGTCTCCACTACCTATGGGCTATGAGCTAGCTCGAAATTCCTATTTCTTGGCTTCTAATGCGAGAATCTGGAGTAGTACAGTGATATAACAGAAGCAAGGAGAAATAACTAGACTAACTTTAAGTTTCAATACAGTCCCAATACTACCAATATTCCCAACATGGTTAGATAACATAAGTCACATGGTCCAAACCTCAAGATGAGCTTCAACAAGGAGAAGACATATGAATTTATAACACAAGGAGGCCAACTCTAACCTGAGGGAATCAATTTGAATTAGAGAGAGGTAAGGTTTAAGATCCATCACAGATACTTAACTTGAATTAGTGGAGTAGTGGCTTAGTTAGGAGATTCCCTTTCCCGAATTTGCACCATGAGGAGTTACCAAAAACCAAGGAATGGAGCCATGAAGAGCACAAGGAGGCACACTAATGCATAAGAGGGGGGTTACAAAAAATGGAGGGAGAAATAGGTGAGAGAAGGGATCCAATAAGGTCATAATTATCTTGGAAGCACAAAAATAGGATCATCAATGCATTGTGTAAGAGTGGAAGCTAGAAAATAGCTTACAACCCCGAAAAACTAGGAAAAGAGCTCATAAATGACCAAAAACACATAAATATGAGAGAATCTCTTTACAAGAAAGGCACGCTAGGAAAGAGGGGCCCACTAAGGTGTGCATAAGATGCAATAGTAACTCCAAAATCCATAAAGATAAAAAAAAATAGGGCTCGTTGTACAAGGTTTGAGTGACCAACATTATTAATGCCACCAAGGTGCGAATATGAGCTAGGATGGACAAACTTAAGCCAACAACAAGTTCTAAGGTGCTAGGGATGTCCCCATTCCCCCTCACTTTGTGGAATCTGTGGTCTCCTATACTCTTTTAGATTCCTTTGTTGAACAAGTTGTTTATTTAATCAATAATAACAACATTCAAAGATAACAATGATGTTAGTTATAACATTAATATAAAAATAGTTCCAAAGTCTAAAGTCACATTATCAAACAATTATCATAAGTCCTTAATCACACTAACATGCAAAGGAACATAAGTTCATAGTAACATAAAAGATCATAAGTCCATAATGCAAAAGAACATAAGTCACATGAAGGGTCATAAGTTTGGCGCTTAACAACTCGGGTATTACACCCCCTTCCTCCTTAAACAATGCATCTTCCTCGATGTAGATTACATACAGGCCACAAACTTTCAAAATAGATGAGGGTCTGCTTTCCTCATGACATCCTCTAGCTCCCAAGTCGCATCCTCAAGACTGTAACGGTTCCATTGGACCTTTACCTGCTTAATTTCTTAATTCTGTAGCAGCTTGACCTTGCTGCCCAAAATGGCAACAAATTGTACCGAAAAATTAGGTAGGTACAACTTGTTGTACCGAAAAATTACCTTCTGATTCCACCTAGATCATAATCATTTCGATCACATTATTAGTACCATGTACATACATGTATATATATCATCAATAAAGAAAAATAAAAGCACTATAATTACCTAGATCACATTCCAATCAATTACATAATTAGCATCAGTTATATACTTTTTCAATAAAGACACATGAAATACATTATGTAATCCAATGCAAGCGGGTAGAGCCAAGTCATAAGCAACAGTTCCTATCTTAGTTAAGACCTCAAAAGGTCCACAGTATCTGGAAGCTAGCTTAGATCAATTTCCCAAGTTTAAAGAACTCTTCTTGAGTCTAGCTTTCAAAAACACATGGTCTCCAACTTGAAACTGTCTAGCAGACCTGTCTTAATCTGCATAGTGTTTCTACCTATCTTGAGTTTCCTTTAGAATCTGCTTTATCTTAACCATCTGATCCTCCATTTCCTTTAATAATTTTGGTCCAACAATGACTTTGTATATTGGATTATCCCAACTTATGGGAGTATTGCACTTCCTTCCATACGTGGCCTCGAAAGGACTCATATTTAGAAATGAATGATATCCATTACTATAAGCAAATTCCAAAATGTAAATAATATTCCCACTTAGATGGTCAATCCATCACATACATCTTAACATATCTCCAATCACTTAGTTAACTCTTTTTGTCTGTCCATCTGTCTAAGGGTGGTATATTGTACTCATGTTTAGACTTGTACATTTCCGTCATAACTCTTTCTGATAACTCGCATGTCCAACATAAGGAACATCATGCATTTCCTTCAAAACCATCTTCCTTCTATCTCCAGCATTATGCACATAAACTCTATCTCTGTGCATGATGATCCCATTTTCTTTCAACTTATACTTATCAAATTTCTGTGAAATTTTTTGTTGTTGCAATCCTTATTTAGTACCTGTTGATAAAGTTCATCTATAGCACTAGCTTCAATGATCTTATCCTTTAAATATGATGTACTAGTATTGATAGTTGCTACATGGATCACATGCATCTTCCTATTAACTGCATCCGTTACTTTATTTTCCTTGCCTTTGATATGCTTGATGTCAAAGTCATATTCAAATAATAACTCAATCCATCTCCTTTATCTTGCATTCCAATTAGGTTGCTCAAACAAGTATTTTAACCCATCATGATCAGTTCTTAACTCGAACTTCTTACCCATTAGATAATGTCTCCACATCTTCAAAGCATGGATGTTAGTTGCAAGCTCTAAGTCATGGGTAGCATAGTTTTGCCCATGTTCCTTCAACTTTCTAGATTCACAACTAATCGCATGTCCATCCTGCATCAATACTCCACCAATGCCTTGCTTACATGCATCCATGCACGCAACAAAGTTTCCTTCATGATATGCAATCTTTAGAATAAGTGCACTAGTAAGCATTTCCTTAAGTTTTTTAAAACTATCTTCACAATTAAGAGTCCAGTCAAACTTCACACCCTTCTTCTGCAAAGATGTGATAGGATGAGCTAACTTCGAGAATCTTTCGATGAACTTTCGATAGTACTCGGCTAATCCCATGAAATATCTTACTTCTGATACATTCTTTGGTGTTGGCTATTCCATAATGGCTCTTATCTTTTCAGGATATAATGAAACACCTTCTTTAGATATGATATGCCCTAGGGAGTGATTTCTTCCTTGATAAAAAGAATGGTTGCTTAGCTTGGCATACAATTGTTGTTCTCTAAGCACTTGCATTACTAACCTCTTCATGCTCTTCTTTTGTTTTGGAATAGACAAGGATTTCATCCAAGAATACAATCATAAACTTATCTAAGCACTTTCTGAAGACTCCATTAATTAAACACATGAATATTGTTGGTGCATTTGTTAAACCAAAAGGTACCATTGTGAACTCATAATGTCCATACCTTGTTTTGAATGTTGTCTTAATGATATCCTCATACTTAATTATAATTTGGTGGTACACCGACCTCAAATCTATTTTTGAAAACGCGTTGGCTCCTCTCAATTGATCAAACAAGTCATCAATTATTGGTAAGGCGTACTTCTTTTTAAGCGTTGCTTTGTTCAATTGTCTATAATCTATGCAGAGTCTTAGAGTTCCATCCTTCTTTACAAATAACGCAGGGGCTCCCCAATATGAAACATTGGGTCTTATGTAACCTTTCTTTAGTAGCTCCTCCAACTACATCTATAATTCCTCTAACTATAGAGTACACATTCTATAAGGTGCTTTAGATGAAGGTATTGTTCATGGCACCAAGTAGATAGAAAAATCAATGTCCCTCGTAGGAGGCATTTCTGTCAGTTCTTGAAATATATCTACAAACTCTTGTAGTACCAGACAATCCTATAGTTCTGGATCTTTTCAGTATTTTGACTCTTCCACATGAATTGCATACAATTGGCATCCCTTTCTATTACATTTCTTCAATTGTAGATTTATAACCTACCTCAGTGATATGGGTATATGTATACCTTTGACTGTCACTCGGTTTCCTTCCTCCTCCAAACAACTATAAGTTGTATTATGGAAATGCAGTATGGCATGGTGTGCATCCAATCAATACATCATATGACCCCAAGGGTATGATGTCCAAATCTGCAAAGGTTTTCAATCCATTCATTTCTAACGGACACACTTTTACAAATTCTGTGATTTCCCTCTTGGCTCTTGTAGCCAGATGTACTAGACTTACTGTTTCAAAATTACTTTTCTTCAAATGACATTTCTCAACTAAATTAGGTGCAATGTAACTATTGCTAGCTCCATAATCAATCAAAGTATGTATGGTTTTATTAGCAATCTTACATGCTACCTCAATCATTTGGGATTGGTGGTCAGCTTACATCGCTTGAACAAGTCACCCATGAGATGAGACCATGGATCCATGAGTAGAGGCTCACTTAGTTTAGCAACTCTTAGAACTGTCTCTTCTGAAAACCACAATGCTTCTCACTAATACTTTATTGTTCATCTCCACTACCTATGGGATATGACCATTCCCATTTTATGTATTCCTGTGCGAGAACCTGGAATAGTAGAGTGATATAACGGAAAAAAAGAGAAACAATTAGACTAACTTTGTCTCAATACACTCCCAATACTACCAACATTCCCAACATGGTTAGATAAGATAAGTCACATGGTCCAAATCTCAATATTAGCTTCAACAATGAGAGAGAATATGAATTTATAGCACAAGGAGGCCAACACTAACCCAAGGGAATCAACTCGAATTAGAGAGAGGTAAGGTTTAAGCTTCATCATGGAGACTTAGCTCGAATTAGTGGAGTGGTGGATTAGTTAAAATATTCCCTTTCCCGAATTAACACCATGATGAGGAGTCACCAAAAAACAAGGAGTGGATCCATGCAGAGCACAAGGAAGCACACTAATGCATGAGGGGGGGTTACAAAACATGAAGGAGGGAGAAATAGGTGAGAGAAGGGATCCAATAGGGTCATATTCATCCTAGAAGTACAAAAGTAGGATCATCAATGCATTGTGTAAGAGTGGAAACTAGAAAACAGCTCACAACCCTTAAAAACTAGGAAAAGGGCTAAAAAATGACCAAAAACACATAAATATGAAAGAATATCTTCCCAAGAAGGGCGCACTAGGAAACAGGGGCACAATAAGGTGTGCATAAGATGCAATAGTAAATCCAAAATCCATAAAGATCAAGAATATGGTCTGTTGTACAAGGTTTGGGTGACCAACATTATTAACGCCACCAAGGTGTGAATATGAACTAGGATGGACAAACTTAAGCAAACAACAAGTTCTTAGGTGCTAGGGATGTCCCCATTCCCCCTCACTTTGTGGAATCCATGGTCTCCCATACTCTTCTAGTTTCCTTTACTTAGTTGATTGCTTATTTAATCGATAGTAACAACATTCAAACATAGCAATGATGTCAGTGATAACATTAATATTAATAATAGTGCCAAAGTCCAAAGTTACATTATCAAACAATGATCATAATTCCTTAATCACACTAACATGCAAAGGAACATAAGTCCATAATGCAAAAGAACATAAGTCGCATGAAAAAAACATAAGTCTAAGGCTTAACAACTAGGGTATTACGACTTTATATTATTTCCTCTTATTGTGCATGTTCGAATATTAATGGAAAATTTCATTTAATGTAATTTGGTGTAAGAAAAATTGAGAAAAGTGCAAGTACAAATAGAAGTTTGGTACAACAATGCAACGATACATGGACAAATTGACTTTAGCAAGTGGCCTGCAATTCTAGTGCATGAACCAAGTCAATACACATGTAGTAGCTCATTCAGAGAGGCCTAACTTGGATAAATTTTATCCTTGACCTAATCCACTTTGATGATTAATAAATTAGGCATTGACATGAACTTTTTTTTAAAGTGTGAAGCACCCAAACAACTTTGATCCTTCGTGTGGTCAAAGTTGAACATCTATCCACATATATAAATATGCATTTGTTTCGTCCATTTGATGTTGTGAAAAACGTGTGATAGTGAGACATCTAGTGAGTCAAAGTGTTGTAAACCTTTGAGCCATTAGAATTGTGATTATTATTGGTATAGAGAATCATAAATGAAGACTTTGAGAGCCATTGAGGTTGACTTTGTACCCTATGTAAATTTATTTTACATTGCAATTATTTAGTTAATTAAGTTAGTGTTTTAGTAATCACAAGTTTATGATATACCCACTCCCTACCTTGGCCAATGGAGCACCAATTCATTAAAAAAAATGAGTTCAACCTTTGACGACTCTAACTAATGCATTCTTCAACTTTCTAAATGAACAAAATGTGAAAAATCATTCATATGTAATATTTATTCATACAAACAATTTATCTATTTTAAACATATAATACAAATAATAATGTTCAACTAATTATCATTAACATGAATGGCATGCCCACACAAAATATGCAGATTTACAATTAACCCTGCATTGCTTGCCATTCATATTTTATATATGGAATTTCATAAACATAATTCATATTCAAACTTCATCATCTATGCACGACTCATAATTTCAGCACAAAATACTAAGAGAGTAGAATTCTTTTTTATATGAAACTATGTTCATGTCATTGGTTGCAGAGTGATTTTCCTCTCATTTACATGCATCCACTCTAGACACCACCCTTGAGTTAGGGTATGAGGAAATATGGGAAATGATTGACTACAAAATTCTCTCTCTCAACACAACCTAATCTTAGTGTCAAATGACTTGAGCCAAACATTAGCATCTTTCATGGATCCCAACAAGGAGGATTCGCTTAAGTTCCTTTACCATCACCCACTCAACCTATAGGCATCTTGTCTTCATCCACCTACTAATGCAAGATTGACCATTCCACTCCCAATTCATACATTACCAAAGGAACGCTACATAGCCATATTATAATTTTTGCAAGAAGATCCCAACCCACTAAGTTATAAGTGAGTTGATAAGGTAGTGCACCCCTTCAAACTACAATAAGGACATCATTGATACTTTTGGGAACCGGGAAACCATTGGTTGAATGAATTCAAGACTCATCAGAGAGTATATATAAAGGGAAGCAATCCCTTTCCTAACTCTTGTACTTCTATAGCCATACTATAAATCTCTCAAACAACCTAAAAACTATCATGTATCATTCATACCCCATCTAGTTCACTACATCTCAAGGACATATATATGATGTAGTCAAAAAGGATGAGAGGCAACCAAAAACATGGGAAAGAGAATGGAGAGAACCTCACCCATGCCAAAAACAAGGTAAATTTACCCAAGCTTGCATGAATACACGCAATTCATGAAATTCTCAATGTACATTTGATTTTGGATACATGCTCATGACAAGGAGGGAGTTCTCTAGAAGACACTTGGAAAGTAGTAATTTCCCCTTTTGCACCCTTGCTTCCCTTCCCCTCTCATCATATCATAGCCCCTCCATGCTTCCTAGCAAACACACACGAAATTCATGTTACTCATGTTAAGTTTTAATTATACAACATGATTGCATCATTATGTCATACTTAAGAAACATGAAATAAACTAAAGCCTTTAGCGTTCTCTAGTTGGGGCTTCGTCTTGGGATTCATACTCAAAATCTACACAATATTTTTACAAATGTACAATGCATGTGTAGTATAATTGAAGCCTGCATGGCTCAACATCCAAGAAAAAATGGCCACATAATCTTAATATTTACACATCTAATCAAGCACAATCCAAGGGTCGAAATCAAGGTATTACGACTATATTGCATCAATTTATGTGATTGGTCTCTTGGCAATGTCTTTTCCTTGAGATTATGCTTAAGTGGTTTTTCAAATTAATTCCTATGTGTGAAATCTTCTAAATATTTTAATGTTTGCAGTCAAATCGTGTTTAAAAAAGGGTAGTACAATGTTAACAAATTTGTGGTATTTGAATAATAATAGTATTTTGTTTTGCAATCAATGTTAACATGAAAAGGACACACACGAGTATAAGTAGTTCTCCAAAACAATAAATTCCCAGTGGTATAAAGCTTATTAAATTGGGTGTGGTTATCCAACCATCAAGTGCATTGGTAATCCTTTTCCCTCAAAATTTGGCGGGTTTTGAACACATCCAAAGCATGCCAAAATTCTTACATGGTTTATGATCTTAATTGCTTTAATCCTAGATATTGCAATCATCTATTTAGAGCCATAAAAGTTTTGATCTAGGAGAAGACATTGAAAGCATAGCCAATTCATTGATAGTGTGGTACTTGAGTTCAAAACCATTTCAACCCCAGAAAATTTGTTGATTTATGTTAGTTAGGTTAAGTGTTAATTAAAGGAACCACTTGTTTTTGACAAAAAAAATTGACTATGAGAGTAGTGCAACAAAAACTTTCTAATATCAATGTTCTTTATTTTCTTATTGATACAATGTACACAATTTCTTCAGTTAGGGGAAAGTATGGCATGCTTATTGAGCATCCTTGTTCTAGAAGTTAAGCTAGATGGGAATCATTATTATGTCTGGATATTTAGAATCTAGAATGTATACATGAAATCACATTTACATGAAACTTGTAGAAGGCAAGGAGATTGCTCTAATCAACGTAGAAAAGTTGACAACATTTAACACTCAAGATGAATATGATTAATACAACCTAAACTCGTCATAGAAAGACAATATTGAGATTGAGATTCGAAGTCTAAACAATGCATGTATGATATTGATTTGAAATACTTTGTAAAACATATGTGAGACTTCAAATAGAGGCAGAGTTATTCATTTTTGCAATCAACTATACACACATACAACATTTTTTAATTGAAAAACGCCTCTATAAAATCCTTTCAAACATCACTCTAGTTGTTCACATCCACTAGAAAATCAATTAAGTTTGTTGCTCCCTCTGGATTCCTAGCATATACTAGATCTTAAAATAGAGTAAATCTTGTCATCGTGTTCACTAAATTTTGAGTGAGAACACTACATACTAACACTTGATCCCACCATTTTGGTTTGTTCCAACCAAATGTTCCCATAGATTTCCCAAACTCTCCTACCACCTTTATTTGACTATTTATCTAAGGATTATATGCAAAATTGTACTTCAATTGTGTTCCCATCTTGTATGACATTGTCTACAAAAACAGAATTTTAGAATTGTATCACTATATGAAGTGATCATCTTGAGTAATCCATTGGATTTGCACAATCTCCTTGAAGAAAAAATTAGCATATTAACTTGTATCATTGATATTCTTGCAAGGTAGAAAGTGTGTTAACTTCAAAAACCTATCAACCACAACACTACATCAAACCTTTATTGTGCCCTTAGTCATCCAAGCACAAACTCCATCAAAATATCTTCCCATAGAATACTTGGCAATAGAAATGGTGCCCCATGTTATGGATTTATCCTTCCATCATCTGGCGGTCTTACATATCTCAACAAACCAACTTACCTCCTTCATATTTTTCTAGTAGTAACACTCTTCCAACAATTATTTTGTTTTATCATCTGAAAATGTCCACCTAATCCATCATCCTGCAACTCTTGAATAGGATTCTCCCTCATCAAACCCTCTAGGATACACAACTATTAGCCTTTGAACAAATATCTATTCTTCATGAAGTAATCCAACTACATTGTCTTATCCTGGAATATTGGGTTTCTACACATATATGCACAACATGTGAAAAATGTCTATGTCTCTCATACATATCTTTGATCAGTGCAAATTTCACTACCTTGTTCTTCATAATTATTATCAATAGAGATCTTATGTTTCATTACAAATGTATAACACTATAGAAATTATACCACCTAACATATCCTTAATTCAATTTTTTGTGTGTTGATGAACTTCAACACTCGGTGATCTAAGTATAGCACAAAATCCTTTGGCAATAAATAGTGTCTCCAATGCTTTGTTTCAAGTATTATTGCATAGTAATTTATATCATACACATAATACTTCCTCTTCACCTCATTCACTACTCACTAAAGTATTGCACTAGCCTACTTACTAACTTGATATTGTGCAATGGTAGTTTCCCTTGCATCACAATCCAATCGAAACACTTTATTAAGATTAGGCAATGTCGAAATAGGGACCTTTGTTACTTTTATTCAACTGATCAAACCTGTGTTGTGTTGATACCATGAGCAAGTGTTGTGTTTCATACACTTTGTAATTGGCACACATATATTGTTGAAATCCTTAATAAAGTTCCTAAAGTTCACAATGCCAAGAAAGATCCTTACCTCTATGACAATGTGTAGTGTGATGTATGGGTAAGTCCAAAGTTTCCTTCACCTTCTCCAAATCCATGCACAAACCCTACTTCAACATGATGAATCCCAAGTACACCAATTCCTCTTTGAAAAAGGTGCACTTGTTTAGATTGATGTGCATTTGCTCCTTGGTGATTCAAAAACCAGTGTTTGGTGTTGTAAATGATCTTCCTTTTCTATGTAAAAATGAAGATATCATTTAGACAACCACAAACTCGCCTATGAAGAGCCTGAAAAACTTTTGGCATTGGCATCATGAAGGTGTTGGGTGCATGGGTCAACCCAAACAACATAACCAAGCACAAACCCTACTTCAACATGATGAATCCCAAGTACACCAATTCCTTTTTGAAAAAGGTGCATTTGTTTAGATCAATGTGCATTTGCTCCTTGGTGATTCAAAAACCAGTGTTTGGTGTTGTAAATGATCTTCCTTTTCTGGGTAAAAATGAAGATATCATTAAGGTAGACAACCACAAACTTGCCTATGGAGATCCTGACAATCTTTTGGCATTGGCATCATGAAGGTGTTGGGTGCATGGGTCAACCCAAACAACATAACCAAGCACTTGTATTGTTCATCCTTGATCTTGTCAAATGCAGTGTTCCACTTGTCTCACTCCCTAACTTAAATCTGATGATATCCTCTCTTCATGTTTATTTTGGAAAAGCAATTGGCACCACTATCCATCAAGTCATCCATCCTAAAAATGGAAATTTTTATTTAATTGCACTTTTATTTATCACTTGAAGGTATGTACACCTCCACATTCCATCCATCTTTGGTGTATTCATAATTGGCATTGTACACAAACTCATATCATCAAACATTTGGAATACAACTCACCAGTATGTATGTTTAACTATGTGTTTTTTATTTGTGAATACTGAATACCCTAAATCGATTTGTTTTTGGTGACAATCCATATGGAAAAATTTGGGTTATTTCGTTGTATTCGTAATTGTTATGAGGATCTCCAAATCTACGGTCCTCCTCTTCTACACTACACTAAGAAAGTATTTTGCTAACAGCATTATAATGTAAGTATTGTTCCTTCCATTGGGAGTTTCCTATCATATTGGCATATCCTTCCTAATAACAAATGTCAAATGCCCATGGCTATAACGTCCACTTCATCTTGGTATTCCCCAATGTAAAATGCTACCCTACAATGATCGATCTCCATGAGTTCCTATCCCCCACTTAAAGTCTGAAACCACACTAATTATATGGATGAAGATGCTTCTAACGTTTCAAATTCACCTTTTGAACCATCTCCATAGGGGCCATGTTTTCGATACTTCCGTGATCAATAATCAATTTACAAACTTATCTTTTACCTTGCATTTTGTCCTGGAGATGCTCTTTACCAATGCTCTTCCCTGGTATTTGTCGCTAACTCATAGGTGTTGTCATACTTCTCATCACCAAAAATTTGCCTTCTCTGTTGTACCTAAATAATGCTCTTTATTCTAAAGTTTCTCCTTGTGTCAATGTGACTCTTGATTCACTCACATGTCCTCTCTATGTGGACATTCAAACGACGTGTGCCCTTCTGTTCCACGTGTAACAATAAACTAACCACCTAAATCTGTCATATCCTATACCACTACCTCTGAAAAATCGTTGACCTCTGCCTTTGTCACAATATGTGTGTTACTCCTTTCAATTTTTCGCCATTTCTTCCTTTGTATCCACTTAAGAGTTGGAGTAGCTAGCATTCTGTATTACTTCTCTTCTAAGTTTTACATTTATCGCTAATTTGTATATTTCTTTTATTGAATGTAATCTGTACAGACCAAAAAAGTATAATTTCAATATAAATATGGATATTGATACAGTAGTAATATATAATGAAAAATTCTAGAAAAAAAATATGGTAGTAAGTTGTTTATAAATGAGAAAAACCATATTTTTCAACTTCTAGAAAATTTAAAAATGTAAATAAACCATTCAAGGTTTTCAACAGATTTAGACTTGTAACAAGCTATTTATGTTTGTAAAATGTATCATAATTTGATTAAGGAAAAATAATGATTAATGAACAAGGTTTTAATAGCCATTGGTTATGCTTATGTAGGTTCATGAAGTATGATCAAACCTTTTGAAAAGAAATTAAGTACATTGTTTCCCAGTACACTGGTCAGCTAGGTGTTATATAATATTGAAACCGTCAATTTGATCGATTGTTTTCTACTGTTTGTTGCCGGCTCATTAGGTATCCCTTTCTTCAGTTTCGATAGTGTTCGCTAACTCCATTTAGATGTATTTAAATATGGTTGTGTGAATAAGCTTATAATATGTTTGCTTTTAATAGTTTTCAAAGTTCAAACCTGATTTTTGCTGCCTTACTCGTTGGCCAAGCCAACATTATAATTTACTGTATTGTATGTATCTATATTGCATCGAATATTCATCGATTTTAGTACTTCCTTTAAGTTTCTATATATGAAAGTTCAATACAGCCAAATTATACAACTATAATATAAATTAATCTCATCTAAAATTCAATTTAATCATATCCCTTGAAACATCTTGGTCTCTCCTCTTTAGATCCAACTCGATTCGACAATTTTCAGAACTCTCTGCAATTAATTGAATAATGTCGTCTTGTATTCCATAGATAAGGTCGTATTTCATGGGCCAAAAAATCTCTCAAAACTCTTTCCTTTTTGACAGCGTCTTATTTCAAGTACTCTTTCCTTTTTGACACCGTCTTATTCCAACTTGGAATATTGTCCTTGCTCTTCTTTCCCTCATGTTATACTTAATGCCACCAAATCTCAGTGCGTCCTTTTAAATTTATGTATGCAATTTTCAATTTATGAGGGTCCTCCAGCTTCTCAAAGTCAAAATATCTCTTCCTTACATCGATTCAATCTATCAACTATTTTACTTTCATGCTTTCACCACAACAAAGATTATTTGTTTAATGATTTCTTGCTCATCCACAATTTCACGATCCACCTCATGACATGTCTTTGTTCAACTTCCTCTTCTTCTTTGGTGCTGATCCACTTATTTCTTCATCTCTACTTCCATATCTATTTTCTATTTCCTCTATTCATGTCCTTAACACCTACAACTCTCTATTTATTATCATTTTACATGCTATCCACACCAGTTCTTCGCTCACACAACCTCAATCTTCCCCTACTGAGCACCTCCTCTTGATTTAATTCTCCCTTTCACAGCTCAAACCTTGCTTTGACACCAAACATTGTATCCCAAACTCGCTAACTCTCATGCAACAACCTACAATAAATTCTTCACAAGAATGGTTGCAACTCTATTAATAATAATAATAACACGTTCAAAACCTAATGCGCTTAGTTTAATGGAAAAATACACTTTCACTAATATGTTACAACAGAGAACATAATTTTACAATCAAACTCTAAAGAGCTCTCTAACTCTCTTCATTATTGCTCTTCCGTCTATTCCCTTATTGTCCACCCTACCTATTTATCATCTTGGCTGTACAATTTGGAACACTAACAGTCATACGATTCACTAATATGTTACAACAGAGAACATAATTTTACAATCAAACTCTAAAGAGCTCTCTAACTCTCTTCATTATTGCTCTTCCGTCTATTCCCTTATTGTCC